>CM040481.1:2236298-2243089 GCA_022758105.1 Pangasianodon gigas
ATAAATACATCCAGGAAATAAATTTTAAGTGTATAAATTTATTTCTAATGAGCGAGCCAGAGGTGAGGGTGGTGAGGAAAAACTCCCTGAGACCATCTGAGGAAGAAATCTTGAGAGGAACCAGACTCAAAAGGGAACCCATCGTCATCTGGGTGACGCCGGATAGTGCGATTATAAATAATTCCCTTCTATAACTGTGTACTATAAATGTGTACTACGTGGACAAATAGTGCCATTGTGTAACCAGGAAATTCATTACAGTTTTCACATGAAGTCTGTTTGTTGAACTTATCCACTTTTCTCTGATGGAGACTTGAGCGCAAAAGTGTTCATGGCGAATTGCAGTCCTAAAGCTATGAATATGAGTTGTTCATATGAATCTATCAGACCTGTACTGGCCAGGATTTATACTGACTCAGCTTTGATACATTTTAAAATCTGATCCAGAGACATTTTTAAAATCAAAATCAAGTCGTTATTTCTCATTTAAAGGTCATCAGTCCATACAGTGACAATTTAATCTGAAATAAAAGTGAAATAAAGTGTTGGTCGATGCTCAGAGCTCTGATACTGGTATTGTGCTCACTTGATATTATGGATAAAACAGTAATGAAAATGAGTCTCTGTGTGAAAGCTTATGCTTAAAGACAACCGGAAAGAAGGTATTTATGGTTCTCTTGTTTCACTGCATACAGATTGCAACATTCTTCAGCAACAATCTGGACTTTTTCACCTCGTCGGCTGGGTACGGGCCCAGAGGCGGAACCGGAAGCCTCAACCCACAGCAGGCACATAGCATGCTCAGTAACAAAAAGCACGCGTCCGGCTACATGCTCACACTCAGGAGGGTCAGTGAGAGGCGCTTGCTGTTGTTCATTACCTTGTCGCATTGAAATAACAATAATAATATAAACATAACTTGGCACTGAACTTTGAACCTTCCTTCAGCTGATTCAGGTTTTAATTTTTCCTTAAAGACTTTTTGTTTAAAGTTAACACAGCTTTCATTGTCCTCTGTTCCCTCTGGTTTTCAGGCGCGTCCTGAGTCTGTTCCCTACACCGAGGCGCTGTCGAACCGGCGCATCCTCACCAGCTCCACAGAGAGCAGAGAGGGTCTCATGCAGCAGGTACTTTTTAGTTGTTTTTTTGCATAAAAATCTGTACCGCAGCTCACTAGTAAAGATAACTGCAGAAATCAGATTTTACCCACACACACACACACACACACACAGTGGTAGAGCTGAGATTGTTTGTACTGCAGGTGCAGCAGAGTCAGGAGAAAATCGCTCGTCTGGAGCAGGAGAAGGAGCACTGGCTGCTGGAGGCTCAGCTGGGCCGAGTACGACTGGAGAAGGAGACTCAGCGCATAGCCGAGCTGGAGGCCAGACTCTCCTCAGCCCTCGGGAACGGCGTCGCTGCACCCACACACACCGACTCTGTCTCTACAGGACCAGCCGAGGCAGAAAAAGACAAGATAACGAGCAGAGAGGCGTCTCAAAGCACCAGTTTGGTCAGTCACGGTCTCATCTGAATGAGAATACACATTCATGTATATCCAGAAAATCTCTATTTTATTATAGTCACTAGCGCTTTGTTGCAGTTGGATGTGCTTTGGGAATCATTTTATTTTCTCCATCACCAGGTTGGAATGCTTACCACAACCCCGACTAATGAGAGTGTAAGTAGTAAGAGCTTCATTGCATAATCCGTTCATAATTCATTGCAGTTTATTACAAAGGTTATTAATTTGGATGCCCTTTAATGAAAAGGCAGATATCTCTTTTTTTTTAAATCCCTTGATATCTTTTTCAGCATGTTTTTCTGATTAAGTTCCTGCAGGGGAATTGATTAGTATTAGTTAGTATTGAACATTCGACAGGCAATATCATTGCATCATAAGATAGGAGATCTTCTGAGACCTTTTCTGTTGTCTGATGATGATGATTTGTGGACCATTACACCAAATTATTACAGTTTACTATTACTAAATGTACTGAATTGTACTGAACTGAATTTAGTCTGGACTTTACATTCTTTCTATCTATATTGTTAGGAATCGGTCAATTCCCTGAGTATGTTTCAGGCGCGAAATGATTAAATATCAGACCAGAGACCAGAGATGTTGAACGAGAAGTGTCCAGCTCTCATCCTCCTAACAGAGACAGAAATCTGTATATTTAATATTCCCAGTGATAATGACGTCACTTCTGAGTTGACGCCAGCGTCTGTGTGTATCCTGCAGGTTGGAGATGAAGAGTCTCGGGAACACCTGATCAAATCCCACTACATGGCGCGAGTGGCCGAGCTCACCACACAGCTGCAGACGTCCGACAGCAAGGCGGTGCACTTTTACGCAGAGGTGAGCGCCATCGTTTTACGTTTTTAACTTTCCGAGATAGGGAGCACGATAATAATGATGTCATCATAACATCTACGCCAAATAACCGCTAATAATAACTATTTAGCAATCTAGTGACAGTTAAAGCTAAAAATTAAATGGACACAATATAATTTAGCAATTTACGCTTCTGTATCATTTGATACTGTTTTAGTCATTACGTCGTTTTGCCTCGTATGTTTTGTTTTCCCTCTAGTGCCGAGCGCTGGCGAAACGTCTGGCTATTGCAGAGAAATCTCGCGAGACTCTCACAGAGGGGATGAAGCAAGCCAATCAGAACATCACGTCCCTGCAGGTAATAACGCACAGTAACACTAAGCTGCACGGCAGTTACAGCTATAGGTGCTAAATAAATAAATAAATAAATAAATAAATAATCACCATAATGAGTTGAATACTTAAATTAGAGATGGCACGATACCACTTTTTCTTTTTCGATACTGGAACTTTGAGTATCAGCTGATACCGATACACATCTGATATTATTTTCTTTAAAAACTACTAAGTAATAGTAGTTTTACATAGCACTGTAAATGTAATAAATATAATAAAGTATAAATATAAAGTATAAATATAATAAAATCAGTTATAATCAGTCAATTGTCTTTATATGTAGACATTTCCAGTTCCAAAAATATTTCCAATCTTTGCCGTTTGTTACCGGATCCGATATCCGATCCGCCATTTTTAGCTGGTATCAGCCTGATACCGGTACCGTGTATCGGATCGATGTCATCTTTAACTCGGACTGTTCTTACTTTCATCACCTGCTGAAAAATAATCAGCTGTTTTCAGTGATTTCAGGATTTGAGACATTTTATCAGATTTTCCCCTTGATTTTAATGATAAAAATAAAAAGACCCAACTTTACTGATTATTAATGGTTCTCAGCTAGCTCCAGTTAAACACACACACACACACACAATTCCTCGGTTCTGCTTTGTTGGACAGGATGAACTGAGCACGACCAAGAGGAGCTACGAGGACCAGCTGAGCATGATGAGCGATCATCTCTGCAGCATGAACGAAACCCTGAGCAAACAGCGCGAGGAGATCGACACGCTCAAACTAGGAAACAAGGTCAGCTCTTTAAAGGCACCTTTCAATACACTACATTCAATATTTTAATACTGTATAATAACTAATATTACTAAGTACGTATGCAGTGGGCTGTGGTTAAGGGTCTGCCCCGGGGACCGGAAGGTGATGAGTTTTAATCCCAGGACCATCCTGTTTAACTCAGATTATCCAAAAATGACTTGTACGCACTTTTCTGGACCTTTAAATGTCACAGAACATATTCGATATCTGAAATTTGCTTCTTTTATTTCCTGAAGCTTGACTGGATAAATAGATAAATAGATAAATAAATATTCTTTATTTATTCTCTATTTGATTATATTATTCATATTAATATGGTATAATATTATATATTTAATAGTATATAAAATAAACAAACACTTGAAATCTACTAAATATCATAAAGTTACTCATTTTAAATATAGATTTATAGAATTCGTCACATTTCGTGTGTTTGTTTGTTTGTTTTTAAATGGAAATACACATTTTTTACTCTCCATTGTTGACTAATTCCTGCATACGGTTTCTTTTATATAAAACTGTACAGGGATGTAAATGTAGAAAGGTTTAGTTCATGATGTTTGTATTTAAACGGCTCTGAGGATCACATGTCTGCTTTCTGCAGCAGAGCCTTATGGGTAGAAATAGATACTCAGTGTTGCTTTATTGTGAATATTTAAATATCAGTAGTGTTAAAAGCAGGTTTTTTTTTTTTTTTTTTGCATTGACCTTTCTTTTTAGGGAAACTCCAAGAAGAACAAGGGTCGGTAGTTTGGTTTGCAGTCGTTCAGCATCGCTGTGAGTGAAGGAGGATGTACTGGGACCAGACAGATTTCACTAAAAACACACATACACACACACACACACACACATAAAACGGCAGAGACACATGGAGACATGACATCCTGCTCTGCTCAGACATAACTGACCAAACATGACTTGGCTTGGTTCATTCGTTAGTTTTTTTTTTTTTTTTTTTTTTAAACAACAGCTTGTTTGAGTGTGAGTGGAAAACTGACATTTCAACACCTTTATCTTCTGCTATCTTGATATTTTTCCATGCAGACAGAATGTTAGTGATTTTTACAAATTAAAACAAAGACCTAAAGTGTGCAGATCGGCTGAATGATCCTGTACTGATCATATCGCAAGTCTAATTTTGACTGCTTGACATTTCACCTGACCGTTCCTTTATCACATGAGTATCAAATTTTCCTACTTCCTGTTTGAAGACCCTGATTAGTTTCCATATTTACTGAGGACATTAAAACGTGCACATAAAATGTGCTTATATCCTTAACATTGTACTATTCTGGTATAGGAAATAACATTAAAGGTACGGTCAGTGTTTTTTTTTTTTTTTAAAGGTGAAGTCAGCACTTTTTATAATATTTATCAAAGCTCTGCTCACATTGCAGAGGCGTCTCCACTCTCCCTACAGTCATGTTACTTGTTTCTTCTTTGTATCAGAGATGTTGCTTTACCCATAACACTGACGTTAGAAGCCGAAATTGTTTGGAGTTTCAAAATACTGAAATTGCGTACTACACCTTTAATGGTTTCGAAAGTGGTTAGTTTTTTACTTTTTTTTTTTTTTAAACAAAAAACATTAGAGAAATCTGTACTTCTGTGTTGTTTTGATAAACTGCTCAAAGCTAAAAGTGATTCTCCTGAACACATCAGTTTGAAGAAATAACCGAATCATTTAACTTTTGCTCTGCGTTATACGGCATTTTTAAAAATGTGAAGTGGATAACGTACAGAAATCTGGGATATTGTTGTACAGTTATGATACAGTGAATATTATTTTTCTTCCACCGCTAATCTATATGCAGTGATTTCTCGTGACGTGAAATCTGTTATTTAAACACCACGATATTACAGTCTCTCGGTCCCGCATTAGCAGGAGTGTGTTTATCTGGAACATCCGATACCGATCGCTGTACTTGCGTAGCACACAGTGAGTTTTATTGCTAGAACATTTCATTTCGTGTCGTAACTCTCTGCAAAATATCATAACTATTTTAAAATGATGTATTATGCAGCCCAAGTGAGAGATCACACACACATACACACTTATACCCCATATGAAATATATGTTAATCCAGTACAGGAGACTAGTCTGTACCTCAGTAGTACTTAAGCATGTAGCCAGAGATTATAATCAGTGATGTAGAGAGCTGTTAGGGTAAAAGCTCTCACTGTGATTAGCTGTGAATGCTAAAGCGGTATAAATATGCACTGGGCAGATTCTTCTGTGAAAAAAAAAAAAAATTCGAAATGGGAAAACAAAACGTTAATGTGAATATATGTTCAATTCATATCATGTCTTATGTGTGTTTTTTTTTTTTTTTTAATTTCTTCTACCACCAAACTTTTATACAATGGCTTTGATCATGTTTTGTTAAACCAGTGAAATCAGTGTTGTGTAAGATTTATGTACAGATAAATATCAGCCAAGCCCTGAGGAAAAGATATTAGCCAAAACTGACGCTCTGTTTTAACCGTGAATATCCATGATTAATGAATCCTCAACTTTTTTTTTTTTCTCAAACAAATGGTCGTGAATCACCAGTGACAGTTTACAAAGATCCATGTAGTTGCTTCTCGTCAAGTTTACAACAATTGTCTTTTATTCAGAGCAAGACTCTGAACTGCAAATGATTTTCTCCATTTAATCTCCTCCACGTACTGATCGCATACCAAAACCATGTAAATGAAACGTGACATAAATAATAAAACATGTATTTGAATGCTCTGCTGTTTTCACTTCATATTATCATCTAATTATATCAAAGTTCCACTCTTTAAATGAAGCTTTTATTTAGTACGACTTGTATTTACAATTCTAATAATAAAAATTGAAAAATAGTAATGATGTTAATATATTTCATTGAAAATCATCATAATTTTACTTAAATGTTAGCCTACTTAAATTCCATGGGATACTTAAAGCAAATACTCAAGTCAAATTTATTCATATACAGTGCAAAGTAACGAATTACATACACATTACAGTACTATTCTGTATAATCAAATCGTAGTACTTTTTAAAAAAAAAAAATTCGAATAAAATATCACCATTACAAAGTGAAAGATAACGTAAGCCTATTAAAGGACAGTATGTGAAGATTTTATCCAAACAGATCCCTGTTGACATGTTCAGCAGCGGAGACAGATGAGCGTCCATGGCTCGACTTATCAGCTAATTTCAGCTTTAAATGCTTTGAAGGAAATGGTGTGAAAATGATCTGAAAATGATGCGAACCAAAACCTGTGGAGATACCAGCATTTCCCTTCACTGGGAAATTTA
>CM040481.1:2253063-2333288 GCA_022758105.1 Pangasianodon gigas
ACCAAGCCCCCAAAAAAAAAAAAAAAAAAATCACACCCTGAAAAAACAGCCAGGAAATCTAGCAGGTTAGAAGAAATTAATCAGTACATGGACATGTGTTAGTGCTTTAAATAATCTCGATAAGACAAGAGCATCATGGGACGTGCTCCACAAGCCTAATTGCTTTATTTAAATATCAAAGTAGATCAGGCCTCAGTTTTTTTTTTTTTTTTTTTGGATTTTGTGAACAAGCAAATATAGGCAGAGCTTACAATATAAATTAGCAGAAAGATGAAATGATAAAAAAAAAAGTTTTCCATTATGTGATGCTTATATAATAATCATGGCAGTATGATTATTGTACATCTTAACAAAGGAACACATAATTATAAGACTTAAGACATAATACGCATGCAGACATTCAACAAGTCCAACAGAGGGATTGTACATAATCGGAACCAAGGATAGGGCGAGAGCGAGGGTGCGGTGATGAGCCAGCAACAAAACACAAAAAGCCAAATAAACGGATAAGGAAGCGTTCATGCAGGTGCTCGACCATCACCAGACAGGAAATGAGGTCACGCAGTCCCACATGTTACACACAGCCGTATTCGTACCACAGCGATTGGCTGTCCTCTGAACTCAAGGGAGCTGATTGGTCAGGATTATTATCATGGCCCCGCCCATCTACCTTGCTGTCGTTCGGCTGATTGTGATTGGGTTTGGGTTTGAGGGGCGGGCCGCTGATGTTACTAACGAGCGACGTATTGAGTGAGAGGAAGGCCTGGTTCCTGGTGCTGCTGGAAAACGCTGGCTCGCTAAAGATGGAGTCCAGGAAGACTGAATCTACGGTGAAGGAGGGGCCTAAGAACTCCTGCAGAGTGGACAGCTCAGAGTCGTCTGCGTTTGGGACGCGGCCGGTGCAGGGCACGCTGGCCGATTTGGGCAGGGGTTTTGGGTACTCACTGGATGCAGCCTGACTCTTCGAGGGCGACGGATCCACAGAGACGGGTTCGCGTGCGTCCTTGGCCAGCATGTCGTGGACGCTGGAGCGGCGCGTGCTGCCCTCGGCCGTGGAGATGACACTGCTGGCACGAGGCAGACCGGCGGAAGAGGACGAGGCGTCCAGGCGCTCGCACACAGATGTTGCTTTTGCCTGAGCACTCAGGCCTAATCTGGGCTGACTAGGGCCCTTCACCCGAGTGCTCTCGGCCTTACGCAGAGTCGGTCGGCCTGCTCGGTGCTCGGTGGGCGTGGCCTTCCCGCTGGCAGACCGCAGGATGCCCCGCCCCTTGGTGCGCTCCTTCTGCACAGGATCGGACAATCTAGATAGACGTGGAGACTCTGCGCTCAGATTATCCTGGCTGCCAGACTGGAGGAAGCACAGATCCCCAAATACATTAGAAATTAAAACTTATACAACTGTAAATAAGATTTGCTGGAAAGAAAATATATACTGAGTGAAAATATTGCCATAAAAAAATGTTTAGTAACAATGTTCTTGCCTCAGAAACCATATCTGATCTCATCAGTCATAAATGAAACCCTTTTAATGTAATTTACAAAAATAAACTCATAAGTTAACAATTAATGACAAGTTCGATTCCATGCTTGCACTGGATGTTTAAAATTAACTAGATGACTTAAAAAGGGTAGAAATATTATTATAGTTAATCCAAATTAAATTAATAAAGTCCCATTAAACCATTAAAAAATATTTTTTAAATTATATAATATACATCTTATATATAAATGTAACAATACATTGTTAATCCTGATAATATTTCAATATTTAACAATTCAGGCATAATGAATAAGAGTAATATTAACTAACAAAAGTAAAGACTTTTTTTTTTTTTTTAAATTGATTATCAGCAGTATCTCCGCTCTCTCTCTCAGGTGAAGTGTGAAGTGTAGGCACCTCGTTGGCGTGAGAGCTGCTCCTCCTCCTCTGGTTGTGTTGAGATGATCTCTGTACCGGGCTGCTCTCGCTCGACCACACCTCAGCATCCAGACTGAGGCTGAACTCTCCACTGCTCTCGCTGTGCGGTCTGCTCACGCTGCCGTTCACCGCACCTGACACACAGCACGACAGAAATCAACACACTCGGCGCAATACGATACGACACTCCATGTAACTAAACGGTGATGAAAGATCACATACACAAGTGTAGACTTACCCCAAATGTACAGTAGTCAATCAGCCTAAGTGTGTTTAATTTAGTTTTGCACTTGAGCTACGAGGCTAATGTAGGGCTGTTGGACTCGAGTCTGATCTCAAGACATTTTCCGTATTGATTTGGACTTGTCTCGGGCTTCTTGGCATTTTTACTTGGACTTTTCTCGGTTTTTGGGCATTGGTCTTGTTGGATATGACTGAGAGTAAAAATAATGTTCATGTCGTCTTTTCATTTGCATGCAAAGAGTTTGAAAGGAAGTAATT
This sequence comes from Pangasianodon gigas, assembly GCA_022758105.1. Lineage (NCBI taxonomy): Eukaryota > Metazoa > Chordata > Actinopteri > Siluriformes > Pangasiidae > Pangasianodon > Pangasianodon gigas. Next base: position 2,255,486 of record CM040481.1, read on the forward strand.
CCTTCTTCTAGAAAACAGTCTAATGTTTGCTGCAATGCACAAACGAAGCCTAGTTGAAGTAAAGGCTTGACCTTGAGATGGTTTTTCTTCTCAATCTTGACTCAAACTCAGCTAGTCCTGGTCTTGGACTTGGTGGTCTTGACTACAGCCCTAGGCTAGTGTAACTAATATGTAATGGAAGTCTACATCACTCAACATCTTTTGCATAACATCTTTTCCATTGCACTAATCTTTAAATTAATCTTTGAGTTACTTAACACACTTTTGTAAAACAGCATCTGTTCTACAGTCCTACAGTGGAAGTACATCATCATTCACATCACTTTCAGCTTTCTGCGCCACTTCCGCCATCAAATTTTGGACATCAGGGCCAAAATGATACCAAATGCACTAATAAAGAAGATGATTCTGGTTTTCCAAGATGCTCTTCTAGTCTTTAGCTACACTGCGATGTTCAGTTCATGTTTATAGATGACAGGATGTGCGTCCTAAACCACATCAGGAAGTGTGTATGACATCACTTAGGAACTGGAGACTAAACACGTCTCGGCTGGTCGACTACATTACAAGTGAAAAACCAGGGGAATTTGATTTTTCACCAGAATATGTTTAATTCTAGCCAGTTCCAAGAGGTATACTATTTCGATATCGCTGTCAGAAAAGAAGACGCCCAAAGACAAACCGCAACCATTTCACCTGAAATTAAATCCAACCACAGTTCTGAAATAGACACCAAAGTGCACTAGTCCCTGAAAATCCCATACTCCAGTAATATCCCAGGAAACACTGCAGTCCAGTTACGATCACTCTAATTTGTGTGAGACACTGAAATTTTCTTCTTCACAGATGGCAGGATGGACCACGCAGCCATGGCAGCCATATTTACCCACTGACAAAAAGGAGAAACCTTTTAGCAAGTACCCAAGATGGAGGATCTTAAAGAAGATGAAAGGAAGAAGAGGATAAATGAAGAACCCCAGTGAAAAGAGGAGAGTGAACACGGTGTTAACACCAGTCTGTTCTTCCAGAGTAGTATGATATGAAGAGGGTTCGTCATGCAGATGATGGACTTACTACAGATTTTACAGGCGACTCTGCACCTGGAGGATAAAGCAGGATCTGGGGAAGAGAGCTGCAGTCCTGTCCAATTACACACAAACAGCTCACTGTCACAACACACACATTCATCACCCCTAATTCCTGTCTCAGCTCACACCTCCACGTCCAGTCCAAGTGTCAAAACCTGTAACATGCATGCTGTTCAGAGCGCGATCATACAATTTGCCATGCTCAATTTGTTTGTAGCTAATTTTAATCACCAGCTTTTTTTTAATTGCTGTGGAAATGCTTGACTGATTAAGCTTCCACAGAGTGATGGAAAAAAGAAAGTGTCCTACTGCAATCACTGTCTCCCAGACACACACCGGCACTGCTCGATTAAAAATGAGGCCATGATGGGTCACATTTGCCGCCAACGACTGTCTTGTTTAAACATTACAGACTGGAAATTCACTCAGTGAACACTTGAGCCAGACTCAAAAACTCTGCTTTCCAGCGGTTAGAAGAAGGCTTTGTGGCATGCATGCAGTTTTTTCTCTTACCTTGGCTTCGAACTGCACTCTGCTCGTCTGAAGAGGTGGGAGTGACGTCCTCACAGGAGACATTATCTGCAAAACATAAAAATCTTTAAACATTGTACTTAATTGTCTAACCTACAAATCGTTGTACAGCCAACCAGATTGTGCATAAAGATCAATGCAGTCAAAGAAGTACAACAGTCTTCAAACCAGATGTTTGGATCAGATACCAGAGGTGCATTTCCACTGCAGAACCTTTTTAGGAACTTAGAACCTTTCAGGAGCCCTAACACAAGTTAACAAAATAAATTTTATTCCCTGCTTCAGTTCAGATAGGTACTTTACTGCAGACAAGGATCTAAACACTTACTAACTGGTCAGACTCAAGTTTCATTTTAACCATATAAGACAAAATGTTGCCTGAGATAATGACAGAAAAGTCAAATATATATATATATATACATGACTTTTCACTCTCTCCATGTTATACAGCTTCTATTTTATATACCACAAATCACTGGGGGTGGACTACCTCATCGTTTTACCATTACGGCTAATAAACAAGAATTTATATACATATACTGTACATACATTATATATACAGTACTGCGCAAAAGTCTTAGGCACCCTATTTTTTTTAGTACAAACTTTGTTATAGATTTTTACTTTATGACTTCTAGATTATTGATTCAGTACAAAAACATTTTAGATTTCCAAACATTAGTTTTCCAGCACAAAATTAAATGTTACAGAAAAATGTTTGTATGTCAGTAAAGAAAGCAGCAGATTCCATAAGAGACACTTTTCATTATTTTTGAAGGCATGTTTATATACATCTATATATATATATATATATATATATATATATATATACACACACACAGTATACACAGTACCTATACACAGTACTGTGCAATATTATATATATATATATATATATATATATATATATATATATATATATGTATATATATATATATTTTTTTTCATATCGGCACAAATAAACACACAAGTGTGAAAGCAGCTTTAGGAGTGAACATGATAACACGATGAACTGATCTGAGGCAATCCAAAGTGCTGAATAAATTAATGCACAAGCACAGATCCCGGAAATCAACACAGCTGACTCACTGCCGCTTTCAAAGACGACTCCACAAATAGTACTTCTGACCTCAAGATGGAGTAAAGCACAAAAACATACACACACTTCCAGAGAAACCTGAGACAACACAACAAACACCACGCATGAGGACAAAGAATGAAGACGTCCTCAAGGTCTCCAGCTCTACCTTTGTTCTTGAGCTTTTGCTTGCTGCTGAGGGTGGTGTAGTTGATGGCTGTGGTGGAGTATGCAAGCTCCTTCATTCGCTGGCTCCCACCTGCAGACACTGGGTCCTCAGGGGCCTCCAGGTGATCTGTACTGCCACTCCACTGACCAGCTCCGGCCAGCGCCATGGACTGCAGCAGATCATTCATTGCTGAGATAAGAACAGAAGCGTTATCAGCGCATGCTGTAAGGAACCAGGGACCTTCTCAGCATGGACAGAGATGGCATGCAGATCTACATCAAAACAGATCAAGTCATGCCATGCTAGCGTGACACGCTCAGAGTGGAAATGAAGCCTCAGATGGATGAATGGATGGATGGATGGATAAAAAGAGAAAAACTACAAGTAGAAACACGCATACAGTCAAAGCGAAACAACAAAAAAAAGTGCAAAGTGTTTAAAAGTGTTATTATAGATCCTACCAAAGATGTGAAAAACCCTCTGAGATGGCATTTTAAGCATTCTGATTGGCCAGTGGTCAGTGATTCAGACATTAATGTTTAATTTAAAAATGCATTGTCATGAATTTTCACTCACTAGTTAGCAGATTTGGAGACTGAAGGCTAATACACTGAAGGCTAAGTTTTAAACTGCTGCTCTTACAATCATCATTTAAAAATATAGAAGGTCAAACCTTTCACTGCTGCTGCTGAAGAAAATTCAAGTGACTAAAAATGTATGTTTCTGGTTCCTACGTTTAGACTGCAAAATAACTTGGTTCCTGGTGAATGTATCTAATATTTTGGTATAAATAATTAAAATAGAAGGCTCTTATGCCTAGTTCTAGACTTGATTTCTTTTTTAATTTCAAGCTTAAAATTGAGCTTTTTTGGCAAATAATTTTGCTTGCTTTTGGAAATAAATGCTGAAATTAGCAAAATTATTTAACAACCGAACAAGACAATTTCAAGCTTCAAGAAATTATAAAATAAATCTAGAAACATGCTTATTAATCTCTTATATTTATCATCATCTCTTAATGAGAAACAAATATTAGAGTAGAGTGATTTTATATATATGATGTATATTTTGGTTATGGACGCTTACACCACAAGCAGAAATTAGGTTGGAGTCTAATTAGCTAATGATAGAGATGCACTTAAACACAAAGACTTTATAATTTTGTGAGCACATGAAGGCATTAATCTAAGCATAAACAGAAATGCTGTATACAGGATCAACACTCAGGATGGTGTGATCAAGCTTATGGAGAGAAACGAGAGTCTAAAACACAGACAGGGACGACGGGAGAGATGGCGGGAGAGACTGTGGGAGAGACTGCGGGAGAGACGGCGAGAGAGACGGTGATCTCGGGACTCTTACACATGGAGCGCCGGTAGGTGGCTTTCTCTTTGTCTTTGTCCTTGGACCTGTTCCTCATAAAGGGCAGCTTTTTCAGTGCTGAGACAGAGGAGGAACGGCAGAGGCGGAGAGAGGAGGGAGAGAACATAGTGATGTTAACACACACACCAAACACACAACACACACATTTATATTCCATAGAGTACAAACACACACACACACACACACACACACACACACTTCCGTCAAATGTGCATACTGACACAATTACACATGTAAAACAGTGAGACGGCAAAGACGAGGATTTCTGAAGAGTCACTGCAAGATACACTGCAGTGTACACTGAACAAAAACAACAACAATACACACACACACACACACACACACACATACAGTGATGATTATTAAAGGGTGCAATTCAGGGAGTGAGACATTGGGCTTTATAGTTATTTTTGTCCTGCTTATTAATGGCATTAATGACCTTTATGTTGCATTGCACCTTTTAATAGAAATGCACAGTAACGATGATGACACGCCCCGAGAGAGAGGACACTTCTGCTAAAACCCCTGCTAAAGCATACCATTGGAGGAACCTTGCACATTGCTGTGCTGTGCTCTCCTCCCTTTCAGCACAGAGAGAGAGAGAGAGAGAGAGAGAGAGAAGAAAAAAACAAACAGGCAAATCAAGTGAAACCAAAAGTGAGCGGCAACCATCACACAGCAACTCCAAAAGTCTCGAGCAGACACACACATCAAAATCTAGCTAGCAGCTTCGAGGAAAGAGTGAGTGTTCTGGAAACTCAGAAATAGACACCCGTCTGTATAGTGTAGGTGTCAGGAAACTTCACAGCTTTTATTTTAAAGAGTGAAAACATATTAAAATGTGGTCCAGGATCAGACATGAGCTGTTGCTAAGAGACCCGAAGCTCAGAACTTGTGACAAATTAGGTACAAGCGCTGACCCTGATTTGCTCAAATTAAAACTGAGCTCTGCGTATACAGGGAGGTTAATTAGCTGTAGGAAAACTCATACTCACTGCCGCTCCTCTTTTGACTCAGAGGGTCGTCGAGTGACCCGGAGCCCATGGACGAGCTGTCCTGACTGTCCTGAGGAGCCACCAGGAAGCCGTCGCTCGACTCCGAGCGGCAGGGCGTGAGGGTGAGGGAACGCATTCGCTCGCGGCTCTTCGGCTTGATCAGCTTCTTCATCTTCAGCGTGATCCAGTTGCCCCTTCTGAGAAAAGAGCAGAAAGCCTCATCAATCCTCAAAGCAAAGAAAATGATCATTATTAGGAAACAACTTCCAGACATAAGGATAAACACAAACCTCCTGGGGGGTGAGGGGTCGTAGAATTTGTACTGATCCATGATCTTCTCCTCCAGCTTCTCCTTCTGTCTCCTCAACTCGTTTAGTTTGTCTCTGTAAGTGAGAAAAGCAGATTGAATTCTGGACTTGTCAGAAAGTGTTGATTAATTTTCTGACAGTAGTGCAGCTGCAACACAGGTTTATATCAATGCGTTTGCCCTGATGCATTATCGTTTCTATAGCAACGGCTCATTTACAGGGGCTTCCACTGCGGATGCTTCAAATAAACAGATTAAAAATGTGTGTAATCGTTGATATGGTGAAGTTTTCTGTGAGGAGACATTAACGTTTATTGAAGGAGTCTCCAGTATCAGTACTTTGTAACAGTCAGAGGTAAAAGTTTTCAGTCATCTTCAGGACAGAGGAGTTTACGCTTTGCGGTTTCTCGGTAACACGACAAACCGTGTTTTTGCCGTTAACTTCAGGAGAGAGTCAAAAAGAGACGCTAGTGAAGGAACGACTGTTTATAGCTGCTATAATATAAGTGATGACAGGAACTAACCTGTTCTTAGACGTTCCGTAACATTAAACACAACCACAAATGGATAAAAAAAAAAAAGTATGACGTGCCATTCATTAATAAAAAGAAATTTGTAATCTGTGGCAAATCGCTGTGGTGTAAAAGGAATTCGGGAAGAGAAACTCTGCTTCATCACACCACCCCATCATTGATTATTTTCCTATAACAGCACTCCCTCAAGTTTTTTATTCCTTGTGTATAAGTAGTTCTGTAATAAACAGTGATGACCCACATGTACTGTCTCTGCTCGACGTGGAAGAGGTCTTTGCTCTCCATGGTCTGCTCCAGCAGGGTTCGGTTCTGCAGCATCAGGGTCTGGATCTGGTCCAGCAGGTGTCGGTTCTCCTCCTCCAGATTCCCTTTCAGCTGGCTCAGCAACTACACACAGAGAAAAATAAGGTTTTGGGTGAGACAAGGAGAGACAAGGTGCAGTAAAACGTCCAAGTCATCATGCATTTTTCCTTAAACTTAACTTTCCTAAAGACAAGCAGGAAAGATATGTGCTTTTGTGAGACAGCTCAAACAAAAACAGACAATATTCAAAACAAGTTTCTAATAAAAATCTTTCTACAAAGGTCTCTTTGTACGCACATCTTTAACACAAACCGAAGGAAGCAAAATGATCAGATGCCCTAAGTGTTGTTCTTTTATAGAAAGATATTTTTGAGTACAGCTTTTCCAAAAAATCTGTTACACTGTCAGTATTTATCACGCTGTCGTTATAAGCTGAAGAGAACATGGAGGCGAGGAAAGGTGGCGTACTGAGCGAAAAAACAAACAAAACAAAAAAAAGTGCAGTGCTGCTTTGCCAACTAAACCAGACAACTATCTGTTTTTATGGTCAGCAATGCTGTGTTCTTCTGTCCATTTGATAGACGTAGTATTTGATAAAGTTACGAGCATGCTAGGAGTGGCAGCAGAGGTATTTTTCTGGTTAAAAAAATAGTTAAACACAGCTGCAGGATTTTCAGTCCAGTCACATCCCTGCGCAGAGCTACGGAGGTTGCTGTAATGTGATTTATGGGGAATCCAGAAAAAAGAGGAAGCGAAATACAACCCACATTTTTGGGGAGTTGTAACTAGACACAAATGAGACGATAACTACTAAGGAGTAAGGAGTAAGGAACAGTTAGAAGGTAACAGATGGAAATGCATTGTAATCTTTTTTTTTAAGTCTACAGTGAGGTAATCATACACTATAAACTGTAACACAGTCTCACATGTCCATGCTGGAAGCTATGATGAGCTCCTGCATTCCCGAGGACGAGCCTCAACCTCCCTCAGGGAGAAATAAATCACACTGCGAGACAAAGAGACGACTCTCTACTGTACAGCCGGCTTCAATTTAACATCATGATGCCATTTAAACCAGCAGACTAACAGCGTTAGGATGACACATCTTCTCGCAGGGTGTCAGGAGTGAAATTGGAGATGCCCATTAGAAAGTGAAAAAGGCCCTGAATGATTATGCGAGCACGTGGGATTGCAGTAATGTACCTCGCACTGGTTGGTGAGTTTGGTGGAGGTGATATCCAGCTGTTGGTACTGCTCCTTCAGCTTGGAGAACTCGGCCTCCAGGCGCGTCTGCTCCAGTTTAGCGGCGTTCAGCTGGCTCTTCAGGTTCTTGTGGTCGGCCTGCAGACCCTCGTTATCTTTCAGCAGCTGCTGGTATGTAGTGTTCAACCTTGAAGAAGAAAGAAGAGAGAGAAAAAAAAGGGTTATGAGCAACATCCTCTTACAGACCTTGGCATGAGAGCAGGGAAAGTATTAACCACCTTTACTTTATCATATATAAAAGAAATCATCTCAATAAAATTCCACAATTTCTACAATAATGCCACATGGTATCTTCTTAAACAAGTGGTCACATGATCAACATTTTTCACTAAGTACATAAAGAGAAGTTAGACCAAATTATTCGGTAACTTTAGTGAATTATTCAGTAGCTTCAGCTAATTAGTATGTAGTATGTAGGTATATTTTTAAATAAAATTTGATAGCTTAATGCAATTTATAAAAATTCAGGTCCTTTTACAAATAGATTTCTGATTCAAAAACCAAATCTCATGCATAAATAATACAGTGCTGTAAAGGTTTTACACATAATTAGCCATGTTGTTTTACTTTTAGGAGAAATTAATTCCTAAAAAAAAAAATTAAGGCTGTTGTAACGGTGCAGATGGAATTCACCCACTTGTCGTTTTCTTCCTTCAGTTTGTGATACTCGGCCGCTGTGGCCTGGTGCCTCTGGTTCTCCGACAGCATCTTCTCCTGCTCAGCCTTCAAAACCTTCTCCAGCTCCTCCAGCTGTGCCTTCTGCTTCAGCAGCTGGTTATACCTGCACGCACCATACAGAAGGCTTGTCATGATACATACACTCACACCACAAACATACCACAAGACATACAATGTCCTTCAAATTATCCACATACTTTGGAATATTCAGGTATATATGGTTGTGTATTATTTTATAGCATGCTTTATTAGTGCAATATGGGGAGGAAAAACACAATAAACAGTGAAAACCGGTATATTTTCTAGATAATCTTGTCATAAATGGCTCCCTCACACGCTCTCCGGTGTTCTCACCTGTCCTCCAGGTCTCGGTGCTGCACCTCCAGGCTCTTGTGTGCGCTCTTCAGACCCCCGTGTTTGCCGATCAGGGCCTCGTACTCGGCTGCCTGGCGCTCGTGCAGAGCTGCGAGCTTCTCGTGGTCCCTCAGCAGCAGCTCGTAGGTGGATCGGAGGTCCTCGCGCTCCCGCACAGCGCCATCTCGCTCACTCTCGGCGCTGCACTGCTGACTCTGGAGCTGAGCGTTCTGAGCTACGAGCGCCGCGCTCTGAGAGTTCAGTGTCGAGTTCTCCACCTGAGAAGAAGTCAGAAAAACGTCAAAATGTGTCTTCTAACATACCTCTAAATGCTCAGGACTTCAGCGAATTATTGGGAAACTTAAACGAATTATTCGGAAACTTCATAGCGTTGTGGGGGCAGTCGTGGCCTAATGGTTAGAGTCTCAGACTTGTAACCCGAAGGTAAACCTGAAGGTCGTGGGTTCGAGTCTCAGGTCTGGCAGGGATTGTAGGTGGGGGGAGTGAATGACCAGCGCTCTCTCCCACCCTCAATACCACGACTGAGGTGAGACCCTTGAGCAAGGCACCGAACCCCCAACTGCTCCCCGGGCGCCGCAGCAAAAAAGGCTGCCCACTGCTCCGGGTGTGTGTGCACTTGGACGGGTTAAATGCAGAGCACAAATTCCGAGTATGGGTCACCATACTTGGCCACACGTCACTTCACTTCGCGTTATTCGGAAACTACAGCGAATTATTCGGAAACTTCAGCGAATTTTCCGATAACGACAGTGAATTATTTGGTAAATGCAGCAAATCATTCGGTAACTACTACAGCTAATTATTCAGTAACCACAGTGAATTATCTGCAAATACAACAAATTATTCGGTAACTGCAATGAATTGTTCCCTAACAGCAGCAAATTCTTTGGTAATCACTTTGAATTATTCTGCAGTGAAATTTCTATAAATCTGGGCCAGGTCTTGTTGTTTTTAATTGTTTTTAATTTTAAACGATCATGCACAGGTAATCCGTATGGCCAGAAACCCGAGCCCGTTGTAGGTCAAACCATCTGTGACTTAATCTGATAATGAAAAAAAAAAAAAAAAAAAAAGCTTTTATTCCTGCGAGGACCTCAGAAACGAACCGTAAACACATCTGGAACTGAGGCCAGGGTTACGACTGACCCACATTAGACTTAATCCGCTGTCTGATCTCAATCCTGTAGAAACTGTGCCACGTCCTCTTCATTTTAAAATCATTCTACATTTCCAGCTTTAATCCAGCAGTTATTTCGCAAAGCCCAGCTTTACACATTTCTACACAAATCAGCTTGAATTATTGAATGGTTTAATGAATGATTTATTTAGTTAGTACTTATTTATCGAATGTAGATATCGCACACATTTTGGACATAATTGAGTTATATTTTTGATCATAAATATTTACATAAACCTACATAGAATAAACATATAGTAAAAATTAAGCATTTTAAAGGGAGTTTTTTTTTTTTTTTTTTTAATATTACAGATTTTATGGGTTTAGTTCCAAATGTGCAATATACACAATAAAAAAGGATTTAAACAAAAATACAGAGTTTTTCTGTGTTGTGCTCAGAACAGAGAGACCCAGAGACGTGGCTGCAGTGTTTAGTGACCTGTAGTTTAGCGTTCTGAGTCTGCAGGGTGGTGTTGTTCTCCTGCAGCGAGGCGGCCTGTCTCTGCAGAGCGAGGATCTGAGCCTGGAGGTTACTGCTCTGAGTCTCCAGCTGCTTCAGCTGCGTACGCAGCGCCTGCTTCTCCGCCTGAAGAGTGGCATTCTGGGAAAACAAACAAAATCGCTCGTGTTTACATGCTTTAAAATGATGCCTTAGTCTCTCTACATTAAAGAAAGCATGTAGAGTGAAGAATCTTTAGAACGTTAATATAAGAAACATGGGAAGTGCCTAAACAGAAGGTGGCTTCATCACTGACTTCTTGTCTATGCTGTATCACGGGTGAGCTTTGAAGGCGACAAAGATGTCTCTGAAGAACCAAATCCTGACTTTTGCTCATTAGGCTATGTAAAATAATAAAGTACAGTTGGGGATCATAATGGGAATATTCTTTAATTCGACATTTTTGTCCAGACTGACTGTTGCACTCGAGCTAATGCACAGGATTATGGGATATGTAGGGCAACGAAGGATATATGTATGAAGTCTAGTCTAAATCAACCAGACAAACATTCAATTCTGAAATTCTGACTTGATGCTTTTCCTCTTCCGAATATAGCATTTAAAATTTTTTTGGACACTCACATTCCTTGATGCTTATATATTTGAAAAAGCTTTTTACTATCTACACACAAACCCACATAGCATTAGTTATATTCTTGGGCACTACATACAAACTGGTGCACTATGGATATGGATTTGGACATAGTGTTATTTATTTAGCTGATAAATTACTCAATAAGGTGCATTATGATAATATGACAGAGATATTAAAGGGATTTTAACAGACCCTTCTTTCAATGTTCCTTTCAAAGCCACGCCCCCGTAACGCCCCCCTGGAAAAAAGTCTGAATGTCCTGATTGGTTGATTATTAGTTTAACTGAAGCCCCCATAAACAATAGTGCAAGGTCAGCTCAAAAATCGCTGACCGCCTCTTTAATATCATCAGCAGGATGTACCCTATGTATCTGTGCGCAAGCAGTGGTCACTTACGTTCCTCTCCACCTCTATGAGTCGGTCTTTGACCTTCAGCAGCTCTCGAGTGGCCTCGTGACTCTCCTTCTCCCACTTACTGACGCTCTGCGAGTCCTCCCCTCCTCTGGAGGGCGAGCTGTGCACCATGCGCTCCTCCTCTTCCCTCTGACGAAGAGCCTCGTAGTTCTTCTTCACCTGATGGAGGTGGAGAGGGTTCAGGTCAGACTCACGTAACAATTTTTTTTTCACCTAAGTCTTTGGATTTATTAATGAAATGAATAATGAAACTGTATTTTATGTGTATTTGAGTGAGAGTTGAGGAATTCGCACTGTTTTGAGTTCCTGTCGGAGCTGCTGGTTGAGGTTGGAGGACTCCTGCAGTCTGGCCTCCAGGGCGGCGATCTTCTCCTCTTTAATCTCCAGCGAGGACTTCAGCGTCGACTCCAGCTTCGACTCCAGCAGCTTGAACCTGAAAGACACAACACAGAGATTTTTAATTTTACTGCATTCTCAATATGGGAATAAAAAAAAGAAAAGAACAGAATGCGCTGTATAAACCGGTAAAACAATATCCAGTAGTAAACATGCTGAACTACTCTGTAGCCATTTTACAAAAAATAAATAAATAAATAAAACCACCTCCCTAGAGGGCGCTGCATAACGGCAGCAGTGCTATCTAAGCTAGCCTGCTTTTATTTTTAATTAAAAAAACCTTTTTACAGTTAGATTTATTTATTTATTTGATGCATATGGTATAGTGAGAGTCTGAACAATATTAATCACAAAACGAGCAATATTAATTTTAGCGTTTCATCACAGGTATAGTGACGTTTTTCAGGCTCCGCCCTCTTTTCCTGTGCACATACTGACAGAGCACTGAGCTGAGGATGGCTGTGAGCTGTATTTTAAGATTATTAAAGCTTAATTATACAGCTCTGGGATGTGAGTGACAACGGTTCCTCCACCTTGCTCAATGCTGATGAGAACGACTGACGCCCCATACCAGATCGTCTCTGATTGGCTGACACATGGTCACATCAGAGTATGTGATCTTTATAATGAAGTGAGGGCGCTTCCCATCATTAGTGCTGTGTTCTCATTGAAATCAATGGTGCATTTTTGATGGATACCAAAACTGCGAGCCCATGCAAGTCGTACGAAGAAAACATTGCGAAAATTGTGTCATTTAGAAACCATTTCCTTTTTAACGCTAATCATTGTGAAATCCTGCAGGAGGAAATTCGACACTGATATGAAGTCACCAGGAACTCAATCTGAGGGTTAAACCCGGTCTGAAAATCTTGTAAATTCTTGTGTGTGTGTGTGTGTGTGTGTGTGTGTACTGTGTTGTGCACCTGTACACTGAGTGAGTGTGTGTGTGTGTGTGTGTGTGTGAGTCTCACCTTGCAGCAGAGCTCTGTTCATCGTGCAGCAGCCCTTCTTTATTCAGGCCCATCTTCTCCAGCTCGTGAGTCAGTTTTTCCAGATCGTTGTTTATCTGCTGACTCTTCAGTTTCTCACTCACCAGCTCCTGAATTACAAAACATCACCACGAGGTCAGTATCAGGACATCATCGAGCAGACATCAGAAATCATTGCATCAAAGTGAAAACCTGTATACTTCATTTTCTTGTTAAACGTAAGAAATGAACAAGGCATGTGTACTAAAAGTAAAATTACACGTGAGTGAGTAAACATTTCAGACAATAGCATCTATGCCACTCCCTTTAAAACATGCACTTGCCATTAAGCCATTAAAAATTACTTGCCATTAAAAAACTGAAGGATGGAAGGATTGAAATGCTGACTCACAAAAATCAATAAAATTGATGTAAATTGCAAAATGATGTAGAATAAAATCAAGAGTTAAACATCCTGAATATAATTGAATTTATTGAATATTTCTTATTATGGGATTATCATAACACAAATATCTGATTATTCATTTTGCTTCTTTTTAGAAATATCTGCCATAGAATGCATCTTGTGATGTTTCTGTGTCAAGTTACAGCTTTACCTCTGACTGTTACGAAGTGCTGAAACTGGAGACTCCTTCCATAAATGTTACAACAATAAACAACTTTCAGGAAACTTCACATCGCCGTAAATAGCATTTTTAAAGTGTGATTAGATTATGTAGCTCGATAAAGGCTCATTAAACTTTCCATGTTACTCGCCATGTTTTTTTTTTTTTTTTGTGTACCTCTCTCAGCGTGACCAGAGTCTTCTTGTCGATCGTGGCTTGCTTCACCAGCTCCTTGTTGTCCCTCTCGAGATCTTTGACTCGGTTACAGGAATCGCTCAGGGTGCTCACTTCCTTGCTCAGTGCGCGGTTTTCCTTCTCAAGCTGTGAGATTCTCTGACTGTCGTCGTCCAGTTTAGAGTCTCTGATCTCGGCCTGCTGCCGCAGCCGCTTGTTCTCCTTCTCCAGCTGCTTCTTGTCTTTCTCCAGCTGCGAGCTCTCCTGCTCCAGCACTTTGTTCTCCTGTTCCAGCTGCTCCAGACGCTTGCTGGAGATCTTCAGCTCCTCCAGGCTCCTCTGCAGGCTCTGGTTCTCGCTCTCCAGGTCCCGGAGCTCTCCTTCCAGCTGTTGGATTTTACGCCCGCTGTTCTCCAGGGCCTTCTGGAGCCGCTGGTTCTCCGAGTCCAGACCTTGGTAGCTGAGCTCCAGGCGTTCGGTTTTCTTGGACGAAGCTTTTAGCAGCTCCAGATTTCTCTGCATCTGATTCTTCTCGCTCTCCAGCTCTCGGTTCTCCTGCTCCAGACGAGCGGCTTTGGCTCCTGCGGACCTCAGACTCTCGGTGGTACGCCGCAGTTCCAGGTTCTCCTCTTCCAGCTGGGCATTCTCCTTCTCTAATGCTTCCAGCTGCAGGGACGCGTTCCTCAATCCATCAATCTTCTTCTTCAACCTTCTGCTCTCCGCCTCCAGCTCAGCGTTCTCCTTTTCCAAGGCGTCCACCTTCTCGCAGGTGATCCCGAGGCTCGCCACCCGTTTCTGCAGACCCTCGTTCTCACGCTCCAAGCGCTGGACCTCCACCTCGAGCTCCTCCGCCTTCTCGCCTTTCTCCTTGTAGCACTCCAGGTCTTTGCGGAGCTGCTTGCGCTCGAACTCGAGCTTGTTGAGCTTGCCGCTGGTCTCCTTGATGGACTCGTGGAGGACGCGGTTCTCCTTCTCTACGTCTTTGACCCTGGCTTCGGCGCTGACCTGAGAGCGCTGCCTGAGGGACGTGATGGTCTGGTTCAAGTGCTCGTTCTCCTGCTCCAACCCCTTCACCTGAGCATTAATAAGCAGATTTGGGAAAAAAACAAGGATATTCTTTCCATTCTTTAAGAAAACAATTTCACAGGACTTTTTTCATGCACATTTTCCAAGACTGCTTAATTTTTAAATAGTTCAGTTGCTCCTCGTGTAATCCAAAATGTACATCAAAGAACCAGGTTGAATTTCAAAGAACATAAAGTTTGTAAATAATATAAGCAAATTTTGCCACATAAAAAAAATCCCAAATCTGACGGGAATTCCTGCTATGCCAGCGTCTTTACTAGGTCTCACTTGCAAAGAAATCTAGTGAGAGTCTTTTGGAAACCCAAAAGTCAAATAAACTCACATATTTATCTACACATCTTCCTCCAATTTTGAGAGGAAGTAGATTATTGTGTAAATGCAATATTATCTCCCTCTGTTAACAGACAAACTTGACACTTTTCCCAGGAACTTGCCAATATTTCAGAGAAATGTTATTTCTTTTCTCATTCCTGGAAAACTAGTCTTTAAGTATAACCAGATTTCCCTGAAACCAGGAAATTTTAAATTCACTCTTTGTAGTAAAAACTTCTTGGTCAGACCATGATCATGAAGTACTGATGTCATGGTGGGAGGAGCCATGATGTCTGCATTCACTTTTTTATTTAAGTGTTTTGGTATTGCCGTCTCCTAGCAGCTCACATTGTTTGCAGGAGTTTAGTTTGTTTCAAAACAGAAACAAAAACCTAAAAATGTCGTCGTGACATATCGACTGTGATTTTCGTGTACCTGTCTCTCCGAGTTCTCCCTCAGAGTCTCCAGGGTTTTCTGCAGCTGAGCTTTCTCCTTCATCAGGTCTGAGCTCAGGGTCTCGGCACTGCGCAGACTCTCTCTGTCCGACTGCACTTCGTTCTCCAGCTGCTCCAGCTGCACGGACATGGACACGCACACAGAGACACGGCATTGTCACTAACACGTTATAATCTGCACGCAGAGTCTTTGTGTTACTCACATCTGTAGACAGGAGTGCAGCTGTGGGGTTTCGGTTTTCACCCCTTCTTTAAAATCAAGAGGGGTGAATCAGACAGGGATAATTAACACCTTTACACCCTTTTCGCTCACGCTCGTTTGTTCAGGACAGGACAGGGAGGGGCTGAGCGTGTCTGCATTGTCACTCATGCAAAGAAACAGCGGCACTTAAACACGTCTCTTTGTGCTCATGTTAGTTCTTTAAATAAACTCAAACACGTAATTACACAGCATCATGCAGCAGGATGAAGCTAAATCCCATCACGCATGTCCGATCTCTCTGTAGAACCCAATACCGTCAAAGCTCTGACAGTATTGGGTTCTGCAGAGAGATCTGACCTTCTGTTAAACTCATTTTTGTAGGTCAACACATTTTATTCTACAAAATGCAAAGCTCTTTTCTCCTTTCTCTTCTATGCTCCTTGCTGCTAGGCTTTTTTATTATTATTATTAACCACCATGACTCATCTAACCTTCTGGCTGAGTCTCAGGTTTTCCTTTTCAGCCTTGAGGAGGCGTGTGCCGACCTCGCCGTGGCCCTTCAGCTCCTCCACGGTCTTCAGCAGCGCCTGGTTCTCCATCTCCAGCTTCAGGAGGCGGCTGGAGGTCAGCTCATTGACCTCATGGCCCAGAGACTTCTGAGGAACTGCAGGAAAAAAAACCAAATATTAAAATGTAATATCAAGCCTCCACTGTTGGATCCGTCTTCAGACAGGGTTTGTTTGAGAGCAGCTTTATTAGCTTGATCAAATGCAAGCTGGGACTCGCAGCTATTAAATATTGATCACATTAGTGGCAGTTAAAAAGCTTTTAAAAAATAATCAATTTTGAAGGTTTGCCAGCAGACAGTGCACCAGTAAAAAACCGCTTACAAAAAACTACTGAACAAATAAAATAATGCCACAAAGCTGAATGTTTTATTCCTCTTATTTATTAAAGAATGACAAATCATACTTTTATCATACTTTTATCCATTTGTAGTTAAATTTAATGTTGTGGAACGTCCACAAAACACCTCACTTATGTTACGCAGCTTGTCATGTTCCCAAAAAACCACAAAACGCCAAATCCTCTGTCCTGAAGATGTCGAAAAAACCTACTGACGGTTACAAATCACTGACACTGGAGACTCCTTCCAAAAACGCTCACAGAAATCTTCACCATATCAACAATTACACACATTTTTTATTCAGTTTATGTGGAGCGTCTGCCGTGAATCGGTTCCTTGTGAACGAGTTGTTACTATAGAAACATATTAGAACGAGTGCATTAATATAAACCTGTATATACCATCGGAGCTGCTGTTATAGAAAATTAATCAACACCTTCTGACCAATCAGAATTCGAGAATACAACAGGGCCGTGGTATAAAATGGATGCACCATTCACTCCAACTAGTAGATTTTATTATTGTCCTATTTATATACAGTACATGTGTAGAGCAGTAGTTCTCCAGCGCTATAGTTAAAATAATTAAAGGCCTGGTCCAGATCATGATTAATCGGCGGAATACTCGTACCCTCAGTGACCTCGGGTGTGGTTTTGGAAAGCTGCTCCAGCTCCCATCCGAGGTGCAGAGACTCGTCCATGCTCTGTTTCTGAGCCATCTCTAGTGTCAGGTTCTCCTCCAGCAGCTCCTCTATACGCTTCCTGTCCATGTCTCGCTCCTAACACACACACACACACACACACACACACACACACAACACAAATACAAATGCATATAATACAAATCAATCGCTTCATTTAGAGACATCATTAGATAACCTTAATATAAACCTCGTACCATCTCCATGTCATGGATTTTGGCTTTGAACTGCAGATTCTCCTTCTCCAGCTCGTGCAGTTTGTCTGAACGAGCCCTGGAGCCTTCCAGCTGGTCCTCCAACATGCTCTTCGTCTCCAGCAGGATCTGATTGTCCTCTTTAAGCTCCTGTGTGGCGTATTACTCGCATATTAAGAACTTCAGAAGCTGCAGATGATCAGTCTAAACTAACCTAACGCACGGCATTGTGGTGTTTTCGTACCTCGACTCTAGCTTTGTAAAACTCGATGTCGTGGAGCCTCTCTTTATAACGGCCCACTTCGCTTTCCAGCTTGTCCACTCGGATGGCCTTCTCTCTCAGAGCGTCCAGCTCATCACGGTAGGCCCTCGCAGAGCGTGCATCAGACAGCAACTGGAGGTTCTGGACACCACACACACACACACACACACACACACACAGCCTCATGTGAAGTGGGGTTAGAGCTAGCACAAAGCTGCACAATTCTTAATGAAAAAAATTTCACAATTTTTTTTGCCTTAGAACTGGGATTGTAAATCTCACTCATTACAAATTTCAAGTATTTATTAAATTATTTCACTAGCTTAGTTTGGTAGCTCTATTTTCTTAGCAGATATTTACAAATGATGGCTTGTCTGCATTTTAAATTATTTACTACACACTTCTAATGCAAATGCTGAAATCCTGAGCAAAAATATCTGCGATTTAGTCTAAAACTCTAATCATATTATCGAGCCAAGAGCACAGTGTGTCCTCCCAAAATTAAGAGGAAATCAGCAATATTACTCACGGAGCATAGAAGTGAAAATCTGTGGTAAGGCATGTTTATAATATTTACAGATATTTGCATGTTATTATTTACTAAGCCAGTGCAAGAAAAGGAATAGTCCATGCTTGAGGAATAAAATAAGCTTTACACTCATGAAACTATTACGTGCAAGGCTATACTTGAACCAGACTTAAATCATTTGCTAGCACTTATTTATGGGGCGCAGGTTTCAGTGCGTTTGTGAGCATCAAATCAAAGTAGTGATCTAGGTTGGATGTAGCAGTTGAGATGAGATACGCTCTTTCCATTATTTGAAGTTGATTTGCTGCTGTGCGCCGCACAAGCCCAGTCCTGCCATGTGAAGCAGTGAGTACAGAGCGTCTGGAGTTGTGCAGTTACACACAGCGATTCATCAAATCATCATTATGCGTGTAATATAATATAAAGAACCGACATTGATGTGTAACGTGTTGTGCAATATATGTTTTTGTGTTTTATGTGTGTTATTGGTGGTTCAGTGGTTGAATTTTTTATATTCATCTGTTAAAATCAACTTTATTCTTAAAGCAGCACAGTTACCCATCATGCTGTGGATTGTGTACTTATTTACAGAAATACACTTAGAATTTTTAAAGCAGTAGGCCTTTAATTTCTACTAATTCCCACTATAGGAATGTTGGCTGTTAAAAAAAGGTTGAGAAGCCCTGATATAGACCTTTTAGTATTAGTAATTCTCTTTATGTGTTATTCAGGTGTGTGTAGATGTGTGTATGGATGGTCTAAAGCGCTCTGTGTTTTTACCTCCTGCTGAATCCTCTTCAGCTCTTTCTCCAGGTTCTCCAGTTCCTGCCTGCAGTCCAGCAACTGCTCGCTTTTCTCTTCTCTGCGACACACACACACACCCTCTTTATGTCTCCATCCCATAATTACCATCATTTTTTAATCAGATTTGCAGTTCTAACTCAGGACACAAAGCATAATAAATACATTTTATAATAATAAAAACCATTCTTAAAACCAAATACATAAATATTATTTCTTATGAAGAAATGAATATATTTAGCATTTCTGCCTGTTTAATATAAATGTTCTCTGAGTCATTGTGTTACAATTAGGAAAAGATTAATGTTTAAAGTTTGCATTAAGGTTCAGACTGCTGTTATTATCTACTGTGCAAAATCGCAAAGAGGGAAGAGAGATTAAAAAAAAAACAAAAAGCTCTGAGGGCATGCAAATCTGCAACGGTCTCCTCTGAACAGAATACACACACACACACACACACTCCTCTGTCCTGCTCCGGTCCTCACATAACCGTCTCTTTCTGAGCCTAACCCTAACATCTCCATTACGTTTGAATAACGAGGAATATTATAATGATAATAATTATAATGAGTTAGTAAGAGGTCTATATGTTAACGTAGGCAGCAAAGGGAGCAAGATGAAGCATGTGGGAAACTTCCACCTGTTTTAATGCTGCATTCCTGGCACTGATGTGTGCAAACTCGTCCCTCCAGATGGGCTTTGGTCACTGACCAAAGTGTTTAGAGGTGAAAAATCCATAGGCTGGGTATTTCAGTGTATTTTAGCTCAATCTGATTTTACCTGATTAGCACATTGTACCATACACGCTTACTCAATGAGCAAATCAAAAGTCGTCATGGCAAGAACTGGGAAAGATTCCCGGAGAAAACATGACAACTAAACCGAAACCCAAGAAGCTGTGATGTAAAAATGCCATAAACATTATGATTAATAATAATACAACACCTGAAATGACTCTAATTTGGAAAAAATACAAAAAAAGTACTAATTTCTTCCCCTCAAACCTTTACCGAAAATTGGTAGAATAGAAATATATCCAAACATTTTGTCTTGATTATTTTATATGTCCTCAAGTGTTTTATTCCTCTTATACCACACCAATTTGCCAACATTACCTTTTTTTAAATACAGAATGACATCATACCTTTGATCCATTTATAGTTTAGTGTTTAATGTTGTGCAAAGTCAGTGAAACAAGTTAATTCCAGTTCTCGCTTTATACGTTATAGCAGCTATACACAGTCATTCCTTCACCAGCCTCTTTCTTGAAGTTTTTTTCTCTCTCTCTAGTTAATAATAATAAAAAAAACAACAAAACAAAACACAGCTTGTAATGGTACCGAGAAACAGTAAAGCGTAAACTCTGTTCGTGTCAGAAAACAAAGTTGCAGCTTTACCTCTGACTGTTACAAAAGCACTGACACTGGAGACTCCTTCCATAAATGTTTAATAAACATCTCCTTACAGAAAACTTCTCCATATCAATGATAACACACTTTTTTATGTATATATATATATAAAAAGCCTGTAATTTGCAGCTGCACTACTGTCAGAGCTGCTGCTGTAGAAAATGAATCAACATCCAACCAATCAGAACGGAGAATTCAAAAGTGATGGTGTACAATGCAAAATAACAAATGCGCTGACTATATACAAGATCCTCTTTTTCCTCTTTCAGTACGATATGATGATAAAACTTTATTGAATTTAAATAAAAGTTTATCATAGGCTTTTTTTTTTTTTACCTCAGCAAACATACACATCATGAAATATACTCAGGACTGCGAAAATATTTTCATGTCACGATATTAAACTGCTGCCAGATCTCAAACTACAGCAGAAGAGGAATATGCAGTGATAAACAGCAGTTCTGTGCTCTAATAAAATCTCACAGAGACTCTATAAGTAGGCCAAAGACTTTTCAAGAATATCATGCATGCTAGATTATCTCGTGGATCTGGGTCGAATCCCCAGGCATCTGATCCGCAGCCTGTCTAACACGCAGTCATTTTTCACCACAGTGACATCGCTGTGTCACGGCCTCGTGCAAAGAGAACAAAAACAAGTGGTGCCTCGCCTCATGTGATAACTGCAGCGTCTCTCACACGGCTTTTAAACTTCCTGATTAGCAAAGCTGGATGCACTTATATGTATCTCAACTTCCTCTCATTTGTAAAACCGCTTCTCCATCAGCACGACCGCTACTTCTAAATCACGCCGCTGTGCATTGTCTCTCAAGGTTAATGCACTCTTAAGGAGGAAGTTCGATTATTTACAAGGCTGAAAAAACAACGACTGTGGACTCCGGCCAGAGCCTTGCAGAGGAACTGCTTTTTAAAAAAAGAGGACTCATTCGGCATGATTCGTCAATCTTTTGCTGTTTGCGGGAAGTTCACAAGAAATCAGCAGGAGTCATGAGTAAGGACAAGGATGAGGAATGATGACTAAACACAGTGCTTTGTCTAAGATTTACAGATGGATTGCGCTGTGTCATCAGGGTTTGATCCTCAGCCCTATTCAGTTTAACAGAAAAATGAAGAAGCTGTTTATGGTGGTCATCAGAATACATCCAGTTTCACTGCTATGAATGTTCAAGGCTTTAGATGTAGTGTTGATCACATTGATCACATTTTTATCCTATAAACTTTCAATACAAGGGTGGGGTTCGATAATGTTACGCCATTTTTATCCCTTTCCTCCAAAACTACAAACTCTCTCTCAAGCCCATTTGGCTTTGAGGTGACCTGAGTGCCAAAACTTTGTAAGGAACATCAAGATGTCAGTGAATTAACACCAAACAAGGTTATCTAAAGACTTTTGTTAAAAGTTGTGCTTAAACAAAATGCATAAAACCTGGAATTCATGTATGTTTTTTGTCCATGTAAAAGGAAATAACTCTCCACACCAGGAAGGGACAGTAGCTTGTATTCATAATTTCGTAATCGTATTTTTAAAAAAATTAGAAAACCCAATATCACTGAAATAAAGTGTCCCAAATAGCGTACTATTTCACTAAACTAACTGTCAAAATAATATGAAACCTAGTATGTTAAAATACGTTATTTCGCAAGCAAAGAAACTAGCTTAGCTACTACTTTGAATCAGTTTAAATGCTTTGCTTCAATTCAAAAAGTTGACTTGGCTAAAACAAATGAACTGCAGATAGCTACATTTTTCTAGGCTTGTTGGAAAATGCCATGGCGTACTCTGTGTGCTCTCCTTAGAGTGTCATCTGGAGCTTTCTGAATTTCCATACATCTGGTCTGGAAATGAGTGACTCGAAATTGCATTTTTTTAATCTAGACTCATGATAGGAATCTTGGGAAATAACTCATGATCATCATGTGGCCAAGCTAGATTAGAGAACAGAAGTGATGAGAAGAATTACAGGATGTGAGTCAGCTAAAGCCGACGGATCAGGTGTTAATGTCGGGGTTCTGTACTCACAGCTCCTGGCGGAGGCGTCGGATCTTGGCCTTGGCGTCTGCCAGCTCGACGCTGAGGTGCTGTCTGCTCTCGGTGCGCCGCATGCTGGGCGAATCGCTGGGAGACTGGGCACAGGGCGGAGGAGGAGGAGGTGGACACTGGCCACAGTCTCTCTCCTGGGTCAGCTCTACGATCGTCTGTGGGCAGAGACGCAACGTCAACACAATATCGAACATCCCTGAAAAGGGCAGATTCACAAGGAACATGACATTAAATTCTATTAGATTTGTACTACGAACTAATGGACTAAAAATATCCGGTTTATTGTAGTCATTATACTGTATTTATCAACTCTATATTCATTGCTAACTTTATTTTACAGTGTCTGGACTGTGCTGTTCGGATTTATTTAGATAATAAGGCCAGCAAAAAAAGTGCCATTGAAAATATTATATAAAAAAGTGGCCTCAATGTTTATCATGGAGTTGCTCTGTGTTATAGTAGTCATGGGGAAAGCATATTGTAATATCATTTATCGCAATATCAATATCGTAACACATCGTCCAGCCTTAGAACATTTTAAGACAAAGCTGGAGCTTTTTATAGTACAGTAAAATCGCCAAGCAGCGCTCCGGAGATAGAAAACAGATTAAGGTCAGTTCTGCGACGCTGGTGCCGAGCAGCCAGCCGTGATGATTTCATTAAATAGAAACCAGGAGTGCGATGAGGACGGAGCCATCAGAGGAGAGTGCTCTCCAAATGAGGTCACGCTTTGAGTGAAGGAGACGCGACCATCGAAAAACCCCACAAGGACAGGAATATCTGACCCTGTCAACCATGTGGGGGGAGTTAGTTGGTCCATACAAAGAAAACTGCTGTCATTATAAAAAAAAGAAAAAAAGAAAAAAAGAAAAAGTTTTGTCTTGGTTACTGAGGTTAGATTTAGGTTTAGATTTAGCATTAATTAGCTGTATTAATAATCATGTCAATGGAATGTCCTCAGAAGGATAGTATGACCTGTGTGTGTGTGTGTGTGTGTGTGTAAGAACGAGGGTGTAAATGGCATTTTAATGAAGAGTAGCTGGCCACAAGCAGGGGTCTGTTGATCATTATTCAGCCTCAGAGGAGCTGAGGTTGCTGGGAATGTCTGAGAGGCTGCGGGGGTTCAAGGGCAGGACTAAGGTTAATCACCGTCTCCCAGAATCCACCAATAAGTATTAAGGCTCTTAGTGTTAGCCAATCACCATCCAGGATGAGTACACGGCATAGCCTGCTGTGGCCAATCAACTGTGGTAAATCCATGTTTGATTCACATGTCGATAGAAGAGAGCAGACTCGAAGCCTCAAAGGAACAATTTCAGACTTTCAAACTATACACAAATTCAGGATACATCCTCCACTCTCTCTCTCTCATTCTCTCTCGTACCTCCAGCTGCTCGTCTCTCTCGTCCACCAGGCGTCTGAGATGGAAGGCCAGGTTTCTGGAGAGCGAGTCCAGGTCCTCAGGTGGAGATTCTCCCCCCTCCAGCCACTGCAGGTCCAGAACATTCTCCTGATTGTGGGTGACCTGTGGAAGAGCAAATTAAGGAACGAGTGAACAAACCGAGTCAATTCCTCGGTCTTGAGATTCTGAATGCTGAATGTACAGCTTTCCATCATGGCTGCTTCGTACCTCCTGAATGTGAGACGCGATGGCTGCCTTCGTTTCAAAATCCAGCGTCTGGATCCTCTCGATGTACTCCTCCTTTTCCTCGCACTGTGAATGAACAGAGAATTGAATCCTGTGAGAGAATCTGCAAGAGCTCACAAAAAATACATGAAAAGATAAAGGAAAACATAAGCAGCTATAAAAATACTTATCCAGACCTAAAAGTCACTTCAAGAACAGAGATTGTGTGTCTACGTTAATACGACTGAAGGGCAGGTATGAAATTTTCATTTCCTATTTCGTATATATATATATATATATATATATATATATATATATATATATATATATATATATATATATATATATTCACATGATTTCAAACCCAGAACACTAATAAACTGACAATATCTTACTTTTAAATGTTGCTCTGAGTTCCTCCTGGGAGGTCACATGACCAGATATGCAGATAAGTCTCATCTTAGTGATGCTAATCTTAACCCTTAACCGTATTCTTTGTATTATTAATAGGAGGAAAATCTCGCTGTAACGTGAACGCCTGTGCGCCTCAGCGTTATGCATGCAGATCTGTGCCGTGAATAGCTGACGAGCTCCAGGTTTCAGCTTGCTGCCGGATTTGAGGATAATACGAGAAGCGCAGGAGCAGTGTGTAGAGACGAGGATGTGCTTTATATCAGACCTGAGCCGACGTTTTACGTTCAGATGGCATTACGGCACTGATGTATATTAAAGATGTCCACACTTAAACCCTTTCCCATTAGACACTATGACATGGCTTAGTACATTACCCATAATGCCTTGATTAATATTTGCTTATCCTCCTTGCCCAGGTATCACGACAGCTGAGACATGTGGGTGGAGCTTAAAATATTTCAGACCATTGATTGGTAGCAGAATTGTCTTTCTGCCACCTTAAATCCAAAATGGCTTCCTGTTCCCGTTGCTTGTGCCCTACATAGAGTATATAATGCAGCTCTACACCCTACCTAGTGCCCTACATGAGTAGTATATATTAACATTCAAGATTCAGCCCCAAAAAAAGTGCGACTCCATGTTTTGAATGCAAATTCCTGTGTATTTTCAAATCGGGATTAAAGTATTGGCACCCCTTGGCTTGTGTCTGGTGGTGTGTGTTGCTATTAAGTGAAAGTTTGCTCATCTTTTTAAACAAACAGATAATGTATTGGCACTGTTAGCACCTTGGACGTGCACTGCTATTACAAGAAAGCTTGCTTCTTTGCATTTTCAAGGGGAAATTAAAGTAGTGGCACCTGGCTGTGTTTCTGTTTTGGAACTGCTATTATGTTTTCTTCTCCGTATTTTTGCTAAAGATTACACTATTTGCTTTATTGCACTGACACTTGTGCTGTTTGGAGGTAAAGTGCTATCACTGTGTGTGTGTGTGTGTGTGTGTGTGTGTGTGTGTGTGTGTGTGGAGCGACCCCGCCTTCCTACAGAGCAGACGGCTCCTTGCCCAGAGCTCATCTTGGCTCCTGGCCAGCTGATGCCACCTGTCAGGCTCATGGCATTATCGCCTACTTCTCTTTCACTCTGCACAATCTGGAGTCTCTACCAGCTGCACAGTTACTGTAAATCATGACCAGGATGTGTGTGTGTGTGTGCTTCTATACCTGAACAGCACACCCAAGCAACAGCAAGAGCAGCTTCTTCACCTCAGCCAGGCCTTGTTCTGAAAGCAAAGAAACAACACGAGCTTTAAATCATCATGAAACGTGAGCTTTATGTGTACACCTGTTGAACAGAAACACTTTGATGCAATAAAAAAAAAATCCCATAATCCTCAGCTCCTCAGAGCGCCTCGACTGTGGGAGGCCGAGACGAAGCGCAAGGCAGCTGTTGGAGGAGATGAACTGTTAACACGGCGGAATTAAGAAGGGAAAAGCAGGTGGTTCGTCCAACTGGGCTGCTTGGCACCGACGTTCCCGCTGGCCCAGACGAGGGGAGGGGCTTAAAGAGCGGCCAATTGCAGACTAACAAACATACGGGCTGTTTAACTAGCGTGAAACTACAACTGTGAGGAGTCTACATGGACACAACGACAAGGTCCTGTTCAGAAGATACAAAACTGATACCACCTGTGTGTGTGTGTGTGTGTGTGTGTTGAAGCAAACCAAAAACTGCACATAGCTAAGATTTATCATTCACGGAGAATTTGTTTACCAGAGAAATCTGATCTTCACTGCAGGCAGGATACTTCCTGCTCTTCTAACAGCACACTTTAAGCTGAATGGTGGCCTAGATTTATTTATCAGCACCAAGCCAGGCCTCTGGATACACAAGAACGCTATATTTGGGAGCGAGACAAACTCACAAGCTCTACGGAACATGATCAAGATCGACCTGAAAACTTGCAGGAATAAAATATTTGGGTTATAGGAAAATAATCAACGACTGGGTGATGCGATGAAGTGGAGTTATTACTGTTACCACCCTAAAGTAGATTTTTTCCTATAGCAACTAGCAACGATTACATTTTGTCATTTATTAAACAATGACATGCTGTACTTTATATTCATTTAATGATGAAGAAGTGTAATTAGTGCAATTTCTTACATTGTAGCTCCAGCCTCTTTTGAAATTAAACATGATTGGCTCAGATATTTAATGACGTAAGAACACCTGCTTGTCACTTGTACGATACAAACCAGGCTCTACGGCACCACTTTATTAGTGAAAGGGGCGGGGCTTGTATGATTGGGGGCGTGTTCAATTTGTATAATCATACAAGCTGGATCAGACATAACCAAAACAGGTTTTGAGCGAGATTAATGTTACAAAGTCCTCATTCTGGTGTGAGATATAAGGCAGTTTGGTGAACTGAATCGGAAACTGATTAATAATTCTGTCCACATGATTATGGAAATTGTTCTATGAAAGAAAAACGCACCGAGCTGAAAATGAGTGCTGCAGCATAAACCAATGTAAGGCGTTAAAGGAAACATGATGTGAGTTAGTCACGCTGAGGAATCCGCATGAGCTCTCCACACAGGAAATGCTTTTTCCCTTTCTTTTTTTTTTTTAAATCATATAAAGATGCTCACACACATACACACACACACACACACATATATATACACACACACCTGGCTAGAAATCCTGAAATGAAAATCCCTGCTGGTTTCAAATGAGGAGCTGCTGTTTTTGCAGAGTGGTGCATAAATTATTCAAGGACACTTGGAGCAGAGAGGGAGAGAGAGAAGGATGAGGGGAAACATCATTCTAACGGAACCCCTGGGCCTCGCTCGGGTCCGGTAATGCACACTCACTGAGTTTTTAAGCTCTTCCTCCATCATCCTGATGGGAAACTGGAGGTCACAGGGACCCTGACAAACCTCCAGCACTTCCTGTGAACAATGACTGGTGTACAGGAAGAGGAAACAGCTTCTCAAGATGGACCCCAGGGCTTCATAATGCCTCAGAACAGAGTGGTTTCCTGTAGAGGTACTCTATGATGTCATCGATGACAGCTTCCTGTACAGAGCTTTGCGACATCCAGCATCACGATACATGTTCATACAATGAAGCTCCTTCTAAGCACTGAAGCTACGTTCACTCATGTCACGTGTAGTTGTCTCCTGTGCATGTGTAACCATTGCTAATGCTGTTGCTTATGGGCGTGGCCTGTCCACCATTTTCTTTAGCTCAAATGAGAAATGGTAGTAGCCCTAATGTATAGCCTACAACCTGCTATACGCTTTGTACACAATATATTTAAGTCTGATTTACATCTTCCATGCTTGGTTTCATTGTCAGATTGATTAGCAAAGCTAGCTAACTCTAGTAGCTACTAGTGCTATACACACTGACATATGACAGGATAAGATGATTATGGTTATAAGTTTGTCATCCATTTTGTGCATCAAACACTAAATGGGAACTAACTGCAAGTAGGAGCTAAAGTCGTAAGTGTGGAGCTGAAGAAACGTTGCACTGCACCACATGTGAGGAATTGTTTGGATTTGTCGCTTTACTTTAACGTGTTGTATATAGAATCGGGAAAACTTCATTATCGCTTGTTGCTGATGATGAAATCATGCTTGTGAACGGTTGCCTGTCGCCTCGCCGCACGCTAGTGTGAACGTCCCTGCTTATCTCTCACACTGCTTACTCAGCTATGCTAACAAACTAACGGCCTGCTGCTAAACTGCACCTGTCGTGACTCGGCAGTTCCTCCAGTTGTCCTCCGTTAAAATGGCTGAACAGAGCAGCTGTCAGAGACGCATCTAAACATTGGGCGAGTCAGCATAGCCTGGTCTGAGTGAGTAAGACTGAAAAGACGAGAAAAGAAGGTGAGGCAGCTCTGTGACATCCGTCTCTCACACAGCGGTAAAGAAAACAGAAAGAATGCACACCGGAGGGACAGAGAGAGACTCCGAGCAAGACAGAGAGACAGAAACAGAAAACGACAGCGAGAAAGGATAAAAGCAACAGTGAGACGGAGATGTTAGAGACGAGGCGAGAGACACAGAGTATAAACGTAAGAGAGAGAGAGAGCAACTAAGAGCGAGAGAGCAACAGAAAAACTGTGTGAGAGAGACCAAGAGCAACACTGACAGAAAAACTAACAGCACTAGAGTTGTTTCTTTTTATATGAGATTTGATTTGTTTTCATTTTATTTCATTTTTCTTTTGTTCAGTTGTTCAACTTTTAATTGTTACTGTTTTTAATGTTACAATGCTCCAGTATGTAAAAAAAAAAAAGAAATGTACCTTTGTGATACCGCTAAAGCACCATCAATTAAACTGAATTAATCCCTTATTAAATAAAATTAATATCAATTAATTTTAAAGAGCTGCAGAGAAAATAACAACAAAGACAGAAACCAAAAACAACAAAAAATAAAAACAAACAGTTTTTGTAATTTTCTAATTGATTTGTATATATTTTTCCTTTTTATTTATTTATTTATTTATTTATTTATTTACTTACTATGTAATCAAAGCTTTGGCAATTACATGATGCAAAAATTGAATTAAATTGAACTGAAATGCCAGTGAAACTAAAAGGAAGAACAAAAAATTTAAACTTTTGATTATATGTTAATCTTTTTTTTTTTTTTTTTCATTTTATGGTTATATACACCCAAAATGTTCTACTTCATTATTTTTTAAATATTTTGTAAAATACATTATAATTTAAGCTTTGTCAATACAAATGTAACTCTGTGAAACAAAACACTGTGAATTAAAGTCAATTAAATTTAACTGAACTGAATTGAAGAGAGAGAGCAACAGAGCCTAAGGATGAGAGACGACTTAAACAGCACCTAAAAAATGAACAAAAACATTTTCTTTTTCATTTTCTAATAACTGCTTTTCTTTTTGTTCTTACAGTTACACATGTATCTTTGTGATGCAAATAAATCCCACTGAACGGAGCTGAATTGAAATGAGAGAGCAACAGAGAGACTAAAGTGAGAGAAAGAGAGACTCAGAGCAATATGGAGACAAAGAAAGAGTGAAAGAAAGAGTGAGAGCGGTGAGGTTCTGTAGCCTGAGGTGAATTGGTGTTTAGCTGATAACGGTCCCCATCCCCCATCCAGCTCTAATGACTGCTTAATAAAAAACACATGGCTGAACAGTTACACAGGGAGCACCGCTGCTTCACTGTGACTCACTGAGGTACTGAGGCACTGAATTACTGAGGCATTAAGTTACTGGGATACTGATGTACTTAGGAACTGAGATGCTGAGGCACTGAGGCATTAAGATACTCGTGCTGAACCACTGAGATACTGAAGTACTGAGGTACTGAACCACTGAGATGCTGATGTGCTCATATAATGAGGTACTGAGGCACTGGGATATTGATGGACTGAGACCCAGATGTGCTGAGGCACTGAGATACTGAGGTACTGAGGCACTGGGATACTGAAGGTCTGAGATACCAACGTACTGAGGTACTGACACACTGATGTGGCACTGAGATACTGAGGTACTAATATAATGAGGTCTTGATGTAATGGGGTACTGAGGCATTGATGTAACGAGATGCTGAGGGACTCAGATACTGATGCAAGGAGGCACCGATAAACTGAGACACTGAGATACGGATATAATGAGGTACTGATTTAACGGGGTATTTAGGCACTGGGATACTAAGGGGCTGAGATACTGAGTGAATAAAATACTGATGTACTTAAGTTTTGATGCAAGCGAGTGGTGAGATACTGAGGCACTGGGAAACTGATATGCTGAGATAATGAGGGAGTGATATAATGGGGTACTTAGGTACTGAGTTACTGAGGCACTGAGATACTGACATACCAAGATACAGAGGTACTGAAGCACTATGAAAGTGAGGCACTGGCATACTGAAACCTTGGGATACTGAGGTAGTGAGATACTGATGTACTGAGATAGTGAGGCAATGAGATACTAATTCATTTATACTAAAATGCATGTGAGCATGAAATCTTTAACTAATTGCAGTTTTCATGGAATTCTGAAAATTTTCTGAAAAGGTTTGAGTCTAATAATTATGGATGACTGTTTTACAAATTCTAATGTCGTTGCTTGACGTTCATAACATAAATCAGGATAAAGGTTAAATACATCAGCAAATAAATATATTCCACTGTTTGTGAGAGAAAGTGAGAGTGAAGGAGGAAAGGAGGAAGTTCAGCGTCACCTACCAGTGAGCGGAGCTCTGCCGAGCACCAGCACGTTGGGCAGAGGCATCATCACCAGCTGCTGCAGGGTCTCCTGAGCACAAAGAGAAGAGAAACACACACACACACACACACACACACACACACACACACACACATCAGTTATCAGCCCGGGTCTCCTGCTCTCTCAGCTGTGTGTGTACCTGCTGCTGCTGTCAGCACTTATTCAGCTGTCAGTGATCCACCACTGCTGATCAATACCAAGTGCTT
Source organism: Pangasianodon gigas (assembly GCA_022758105.1). Taxonomy (NCBI): domain Eukaryota; kingdom Metazoa; phylum Chordata; class Actinopteri; order Siluriformes; family Pangasiidae; genus Pangasianodon; species Pangasianodon gigas. The sequence continues at coordinate 2,286,483 of CM040481.1, forward strand.
TAACAGCCTCTTCAGAGTGTGTGTCTATGTCAGCACACACACACACACACACACACACACACACACAAAACACAGAAAAGCTTTCAGCAGTCACACTGATGGCAGGCTTTCATGTACTCCAGGCAAAAGTGTGTTAAAAGTGCATTTCCACCTGAAGCAATTAGTGGAGGCGAGAGTTTAAATCTTTAGCCACACAAAGGGCAAGCACATGATTAAAAATAAAACACACAACTTTGTCCCGTGGTGAAGAAGTTAAAGTTACAGCTCTGGCTGTTACAAAGCACTAACACTGGAGACTCCTTCCATAAATCTTAAATAAACAGAAAACCTTATTACACATTTTCTTTTGTAAAAACCGACACATTTTTAAAATCCAATTATTTCTAAATTTTGATTATGTCAATCATCCACCATACGAGTCCCTGTGAATGAGCGGTTACTATAGAAACGGTAACGTATTAGAACGAGCGCATTAATAGAAACCTGTGATTTGCAGCTGCACTACTGTCAGAGCTGCTGTCATAGAAAATTAATCTAACCAGATGTTCTAATTGCTAACTGAACTAAATAAATGGTGACTCCTACACCAGGCAATAATGTGTTTGAGGTTCGGTCAGCGTGTCCTCTGTGACTTCTTTCCAATTTTTTTAAAAAAAAGTTCTTTTTTTGGGCATGTGAGTGAATTTTTTCCGAGCTCCAGTGGTTAAAAATGGGCTGAAGTAAGCAAATAGAGGCTTTCTGGATCAAATATAGGCTTTCCGAAGCAGTCTACTGTGGTTTTGTTGCTTTTCTAAAGCCTCAGAGATGCTTCGGAAAATGGCACATCTCGGATTTCTACGTTCTAAATGCACAGATAGAAAGAAGCCGAGAAAAGCAGGGAAAAAGGGAGAAGGTGGTGGATGTTCTGGGCTGGTTATAGAGATTACACACCGTATATCTGATCATTTTTATATCCAATATGGGTGGTGTTGATGGTAAAGTCTGTAATTTTCAAGAATGTAACGTTAGAATGCTCCACATGGTTAAATGTGGAGATTTTCCTGCTAGCAGCAGTTTTGAGTTTTCTGGCACCAAGGTCATGCCCTCACAGCTTCCCCAAAGCAGAGCGAAAGATTACACACACACACACACACACACCACCCCTAATCTGTATTTAATGAACTTTCTAGCTCTTGCACTATGAACAGCAAAGTGAATCTACTCAGTCAACTTAAAAGTGACTAGAAAACGTCCAGGTAAACAGAAGCCAACATCCAATCTAATTTCAACAGATAATGAAGCGAGAGAGTGAGGAAGGTCTGTGTGTGAGTCAGACAGTACTCAGAGAGTAAAGGAGGAGTGCGAGACTGCTAGCAGCTAGTGAGTCAGCTACATTCCCATCAGCTAGCAACTGAAACACCAAAAATAGAGAAGGATATCAAAGCTAAAATGTGACCTAAAAAACAACATGAGGGTACAATGCTGAACCGCAAAAGCTTAATATTCAACTACTGTCTCTCCAGAATACAAATTTCTAATCATTTCTACACTTGAACTATAATATGAGTATGAACAACAATGTTTATCTCTCCTTCAGAGACATTTCGATAGTGTAAATAATGATTCAGTGTATAAAAGATATAATTTAGGGCTGTTTCAGTGCAGGACAACTGAAGTACACAGGCCACGCCTCCTTCATTAAAACTGAAGCACACAGACCACGCCTCCTTCGCTGTGACGGAAGCACACAGGCCACGCCTCCTTCGTTGAGACTGAAGCACACAGTTGTTAAATAATAATTCATAATAATAAATCTGATAAATATTTCTGAATAATTGAATCATAAATATTGAGACTTTGAAATCAGTGAATCTTTACATCTTTACTTCCTGGGTAAAATCTTGACCTTTCTGAGCTAATATTTTCATTCACTGACCTACAACTGTCACTTTCAGCTTAAAAAAGAAAACAGTAGGATTTCCAACTGCTCGTAGTCTCTTGCTCACAATGAACTCATTCTTCACAGAAGAGAAAAAGTGTGAAAAAAAATCCTGACACGTGAGGTGTGAACTGTAAAGGTGGAAGCGAGAAGGAAAGCCCCAGACGCAGAGCTGCCGGTCGTTCTGTTTCTTTTCTATCTCTTCCTTCCTGCTTCCAGCGTTCATCAGACTCGTTCCTCATACGAGCGGAGTGATCGGGTGCGAATGCTCATGGCATTTTTACAATGTTTACAGAACAACACAGAGGCTGTGAACTCAGGTTTATTTACAGGATGTAAAAACAGAAACTAGCAGGAAGGAAAGTTTTTCTGGTAAATGGTGAGCTACTGTTTCTGTGAGACAGTTTTAAGAAAGCAAGATTTGCTGTAAACATGACCTGACAGGTGTGTGTGCAGAGAGATGAAGGTTATATGTGTAGCTACAATAGTGACAGGTGTGTGTGTGTTTCTGTGTGATAGCTCACAGCTACAACTGCTGACAGATTCTCCAATTATTGAGTTGAGACAGAGGTGACAGAAGTGTAATTTTCTCTGCTTTGAATTGAAGTGAAAGAAGCGTGGCCCGTGTGCTTCAGTCTGAGAGAAGGAGGCGCGGCCCGTGTGCTTCAGTCTGCGAGAAGGAGGCGTGGCCTGTGTGCTTCAGTCTGAGAGAAGGAGGTGTGGCCTGTGTGCTTCAGTATGAGAGGAGGCGTGGCCCGTGTGCTTCAGTATGAGAGAAGGAGGCGTGGCCCGTGTGCTTCAGTCTGCGAGAAGGAGGCGTGGCCTGTGTGCTTCAGTCTGCGAGAAGGAGGCGTGGCCTGTGTGCTTCAGTCTGCGAGAAGGAGGCGTGGCCTGTGTGCTTCAGTATGAGAGGAGGCGTGGCCCGTGTGCTTCAGTCTGAGAGAAGGAGGTGTGGCCCGTGGGCTTCAGTATGAGAGAAGGAGGCATGGCCTGTGGGCTTCAGTATAAGACAAGAAGGTGTGGCCTGTGGGCTTCAGTCTGCGAGAAGGAGGAGTGGACTGTGTGCTTCAGTCTGCGAGAAGGAGGAGTGGACTGTGTGCTTCAGTATGAGAGGAGGCGCGGCCTGTGTGCTTCAGTCTGAGAGAAGGAGGTGTGGCCTGTGGGCTTCAGTATGAGAGAAGGAGGCGTGGCCTGTGTGCTTCAGTATGAGAGGAGGCGTGGCCTGTGGGCTTCAGTATGAGACAAGAAGGTGTGGCCTGTGTGCTTCAGTATGAGAGAAGGAGGCGTGGCCTGTGGGCTTCAGTCTGAGAGAAGGAGGCATGGCCTGTGGGCTTCAGTCTGCGAGAAGGAGGCGTGGCCTGTGGGCTTCAGTCTGAGAGAAGGAGGAGTGGCCTGTGGGCTTCAGTCTGAGAGAAGGAGGAGTGGCCTGTGTGCTTCAGTCTGCGAGGAGGCATGGCCTTTGTGCTACAGCCCCAGTGAAGGAGGCGTGGCCTGTGGGCTTCAGTCTGTGAGAAGGAGGCGTGGCCTGTGGGCTTCAGTCTGAGAGAAGGAGGAGTGGCCTGTGGGCTTCACTCTGCGAGGAGGCATGGCCTTTGTGCTACAGCCCCAGTGAAGGAGGCATGGCCTGTGGGCTTCAGTCTGCGAGAAGGAGGCGTGGCCTGTGGGCTTCAGTCTGCGAGAAGGAGGCGTGGCCTGTGGGCTTCAGTCTGAGAGAAGGAGGAGTGGCCTGTGTGCTTCAGTATGAGAGAAGGAGGAGTGGCCTGTGGGCTTCAGTCTGCGAGGAGGCATGGCCTTTGTGCTACAGCCCCAGTGAAGGAGGCGTGGCCTGTGGGCTTCAGTCTGTGAGAAGGAGGCGTGGCCTGTGTGCTTCAGTATGAGAGAAGGAGGCGTGGCCTGTGGGCTTCAGTCTCAGTTAAGGATAATCTCATGAGGATGTTTATGTTATTTAATTAAATCTTTCCTCTTTCCTCTACGACTGTAATGCAGAGAAGAGATATAACCATAATGATATGGGCTTTAGTGAGAGCTGCGATTTTGCGGTTTATTAGCAAGCCTAACGCCACATTACGAGTCGTCATGGTGATGCAGCACGAAATCAGCAGCGTATCCGACATGCGAACTGTAATTAATCAACCCTCACCAGACAACCAGACTTCCTCTGCTATTATTTTCCTCTCTCGTGCAGAATCATTTGGCACGTCACTAGAGCACACGTGTCAGGTTTTGTTTTGCCTGCATCTTCAGTTCACACGGTGAAGACCTGCCGCCCAATTCAATCCTAATGACCTTGACGACTGGCTCTAATTTCAGATAAATGCCGGAAGTCTGTTGTAATCCGGTCATTATCATTTGGCTTCCTACAGACGGTGAATTAAGAAGCAAAGATCGGAGGTACGAACCTCCGGCCAAATTCTCAACGGATGTGGATTATATGTTGTTTAAGTGCTGTTTGGCAGCCGGGGCAAAGCAGCAGGGAGGAGCCGGGGCATGCAGCTGCAGCTCTGAGGCTTCTGTGTGTGTGTCTGTGTGTGTGTGTGTGTGTGTGTGTGTGGACACTTCCTTTCCTCTTCATCCTGGTTCCGTGTGTATGTGTGCGTAGGGGCACGAACAAGGGGGCAACTGATCGTGTGTTGTCCTTAAGAAAGAATGCTAACGATCTGAATCACGCCTATTCTGCGGATCCACCACAGTCGCCATGGCAACCCCGTCGGGTTTATTCACCCTGTGCTGAGTGTGTGTGTGTGTGTGTGTGTGTGGATCTCGCCTGTCTCACAGTCTCACCGCTTCTCTGACACACACTGCGGCTGTTATCTGCGGCTCTGAGAATGTGCTCAGAGGTTTAACCGCTAAATAGGAGGAAACACACAGACTCATGATGCCGAGCGGTTACGTTAATAAATTAAAAACCCGTTAGTCTATGAAATGTGTGCAGAGGTCACTTTATTATAAATAATGGAAATAAATGAGACGATTATTAATTTCATTTAGATCATTAATTTCAGTAAAATTTCATTTGACTGAATGCATTCGGTATACTTGGACATTTGCATCGTTGACCAACAGCACAATTGCAATGGCTTCTCCCAGAAATGGATTTCATGCTAATTTTAGCAACATGCAGGTCCGAGATTTTATACAAAACCTCCTGATCAAAATCTTCATGATCTTTATTAGGACATGAGTTGAATCTCTGAACCGGAAACGATTCGATTAATTATTATTATTATTTTTTTTTAGAAAATGATTCAGTGCACTATGAAATCATTTCATACTGTTTCGGTGTGTTAGGTATGATTCAGAATAAATTATTCCATAAAAAGGGGCGGAGTTACTCTGAAGCTATGACTAGCTGGAGTGATGGCTGAAAAAGTCAACGTGAAGTTTTTTTTAATCAGATTTCTTAGTATTTGTAATTAGCAACTGACAAGAACATAGACATTAGAATAGTGAGATGACTTATTTATGTAAAGCTCTAACTTAATATGACGCATACTGTGCCGTATGGTTCAGAAGAATGAATTTGTCTCTAGACGCTAGTTAGCATAAAGATCAGCTACAGTTTATACCGAAACCAGCAGCTAGTCCTTGTCACAGTGCACACTCTGTTCTGTGTGTTGAGGATTAGACACAGCAGATCGATGTTGGTGTGTTTTTGACACACTGGCCTTGTGTGTGTGTGTGCGTGTGTGTGTGGAAGTGAATTTGGCCTGCAGCTATTCCACATGCAGCACATGCCCTAATAAACTGATGTGCTCTCAGAGAGCGAGCGCTTTAACACACACAGCTTCAGAACCAAGACAAAGGGCTCCAAGTCACAAGTTGCACTATTTCATTTCAATTTACTGCAAAACATCTTGAACAGCAGTCTACGCCATTATCAATGATTAACGACACTTACACAGATCCTTCTAACTATTCATGTATTAGAAGTGTATTACTGGTAATAAGATTTATTACTATGTGTTAAATCACTAAAAATGAATATACAATCTTTAGCTATTAAAATTGAACACTATGACTAAAATACAACCTGGATATTAAAATGAAAGACAGAATAAAAATGCACCTTTATTTTTTACTGTTAAAAGTTAAAAAAAAACCAACTAAATAACTAAAACCTAAATTAAAAAACCTAAATAAAATACAAAAAAATTAAATAAAAATAAAAATAACACTATGACTTAAATGCCATTTAGCTCTTAAAATTTAACCACCATAACTAAAGACACAAGTCAGCTATTAAAATTAAACTCTACGACTAAAAATATAATTTAGCTATTGAAATTAATCACAAAAAATATAAAATAATAACTTGGCCACTGAAATTAAGGACTGAATATAAATACTATTCTTAATTATTAAAATTAAAGACGGGGAATAAAATACAACTTCGATATTAAAATTGAAGCCTGAATAAAAATACAAATATTTAGCTATTAAAATTAAGGACTGAGAATTAAATACAGCTCATCTGTTAAAATTAAAATCTGAATAAACATACATCTTAGCTATTACAATTAAACACTAAGAGTAAAAATATAACTTAACTGTTAAACGTAAAAAGTGAATAAAAACAAAGCTTTGGCTATTGAATTAAAGACTGAATAAAAAAAAATATTTAGCCTTTAATATTAAAAACTGAATAAACTTTTTAAAATTAAAGCCTGAGAATAAAAATAGAACTTGGCTATTTTTTTTTAATTTATTTTATCCTTATACGTATCATTTATTGTTTTAATTTTATTAGGCTATTTCTCTTATTTTTATTCTTTTAGGTAAAACACTGAGACTTTGACTCAAAATAAAAAAGTGCTACATAATTAAAAAATGATTCATATTATTCATTAATATTAGGTATTAAAATTAAGGACTGACAATAAAAATAAGAACTTAGCTATTAAAATTAAAGCCTGAATAAAAATACAGTTAAGGTATAAAAATTAATCTTGATCTTTAAACCTTAATTTTAAATCTGTAATGATGCAAATATGCTAAATTCAGAAAAAAACAAAACATTTCTTCAGTGGTGTCAACAAACATCTTTCAAGATGAGGGGGAAAAAATGTCCCCTAACACTCGCTGTGCTCTCCAGACTGGACGTCTAACAGGCGGCTCTTTGTGTGTGCCGGCCGCTACGTAACTCCCTAAACAAACTGCTGTGCTTTCCAAAGGCCAGGACGGAGCGAAGCTTACAGATGTGGGAGTCAGATAGATTTCCATCAGAGCAGCCCAGAGTGTATGGGTAGGGAAAAAAAGTCGCCTACATCTGCGTAATTGCTTCCAAAAAGAGCTCAAAAGGAAAAAAAAAATAGAAGTGTGGCGTGTACAGAGCTCGTGCTCAGTAGCCTGAGGGTCGGGCCGAGAAAAGAGCTCTGTTCATCTCTCCATCAAAAGCAAGCTGAATGTTAATGTTAATGAGCAAAGAGTGGTGACTTGCAAAATGATTTTGGATTACGTTTACTGTTTGATTTCAAGGTTCGAGGATAAAGATTGGAATTTTAGACAGGATAGGTGAGAACTAACGAGCGGGAACCAAGAGAACGTGGAAGATGGAAATCCACATTGTCAAGAATAAATCAGGAATTCTGTGCATTTCAAAAACGATTCATCATCTCTACTCAGGAAAAACTAAATAAAAGTGAAGAGCTGGACCGAAAACATCCAAAGCTGCATTCTTGGCCACGTGGTTATGAAATAATGTTTGGGAGAAAGACCACATCAGAAGCTCCGCCTTCTTTCCTAGTTCAACTTCCTACAATTTCCCATGTCTTTTTTTCCCTCTAGTGACAATGTTTCTGCACCACCACCACCACCTCCCAGTCTCCTCACTACTATTCAACAACTCCTACTCAAGACTTTTCGGTGGTGGGCGTGGTTATCTGGCGTAAAATGTAGAAGCAGACGAGGAGTCCAGCTCGAGTTCTCGGAGTTCTCCATAGTACCATGATCACGGTTCATGTCATGGTGATTTTTGGGTTGGAGCTCAACACCTCCTGATTGTTCGCTATAAAATTAGACGTTTTAGTAAATTTGTAACTTTACAGATACTACCGTTATAAAAGAAAATGCAAAATCTGTTGTGTGGTAACTCGAATCTTTCAATTTTCATTTTTTTCATTTTGAATTTCCATAAAAGGTTTGTATACCATACTCATTCATGACTAAAATCTATACTAGGTGATATTATGTGACGCAATTCTAGTGTACGTTGTTGTATTAATAAACAGACGACATGAAATAACGGCGATCTGGAGGCAGTACAAGTAACCTGATAAAACATCTTAAACATTAAACTGACATTAGACGTAGAATTCATCGCTAGCAGCTCACTCTAGCTACGTGAGGAAAAAAATGTCTACAGGCAAAGCTAGGTGACTGAATAACAGCCTTTACCCAGTATGTTGTTCTTGATGATCTATCGGTTGATGACAACGAGTAATTCTGATGCAGTGAAAAAAAAACGTACTTTACACACAGCTGTACAGAAGCACTTTTTCCAAAGAGAAACAAATCATGCTCTTTACTGCGTCTGTACTCAATCCAAGCTACTGAGCTCAGTAATGTAAAAGCCTCGTAGGTTACTATATCATGGTTTCATGGTTACTATTTAAAGCAGAGAAATGTAAACAGAGCTAAAAAGAGCAGGTTAGTCATTTTGATATCGTTATCGATGAGTAACAAAAACGTACTCATGTTCGTAATTAGTCAGGAAAAAAAATAGTATCGTTCTAGTATAGTTTTAACCATTACCACCACAGTATTGAAAATATCCTGATACCACCATTTTGCCTCTAATCACCAAACAAAGTGTCTAATCTGATTCTGATTATTCTGTTCACCCAAGGAATGTAAAAATCTTCCAGTCAGGACCTTTTCTGTCTCTGTAGTATGCATTATTTAGACAGCGTCATTTTCCCAGGCAGCTCTTTTCATCACCGAGCTGCTCATCTGCCGCCAACTCCACCCATAAAGATCCATTTCTCAGAGTATGTGATTGTTTTAGCAGTCGTGTGTCTAGACTGAGACAGTCCCATGCCTGCGCTTTTCCCCGTCCATTAAAAACACATCAGGAGCAGGCGAGATGCCTGAGTCGCAGGTTTTATACAGCCATTATGATGGAAATATGCTTCCGCTTATTCAGATTTATCGGTACTCAGTCGCACAGACATTAAAGCTCCACTGCAACAAAGGCAGAGGAGGCGATTCAAGTCGAGTCTCTGCGATTTTTTGGGGTTTATCGCGTCCCGCAGGCGCGCGAGAGGAGAGTTTAATTGGCAGGTTTGGATTTGTGCTGACTCGGCTCTCTTTAATCCTCCCGCTTATTCAGGCAGCATGCAGCTCCTTCGATATTAATCCCAACATTTACTTGAGCCTGGATTCATCAAGGCTTCTCAGAGCAGGAAACTTGTTATAACTGCTGGAGTCATGTCATTCTGTCCTACGACTAAGGACACTTTCAGACCCATTAGTCAGTTTTCCAAGGCGAGTCTGAATCTGAGCAAAATCGATATTTGGTTTGTTTGGTTTCATTTCACATTGCACATACATGAACAAACCAAGAACGTAAAAATCTTGTCTAAGGAACCTGGAGAGCTGAAAACATCCTCGTAAAACTTTCATTCATTGGTCAGAAATAACGGGACAGAAAAGGTGCCTTCCCAATCATCACCCGAGCATCGCTTGGAGCTGGTGCTAAATAAATGATCAGATAATTATATAAATAAGTTTAAAATGATTTGTGTGTTGCATCCAGCGTGTTCTCTTTTTGTTGCATTTCTGCAGCGCTACAGCTCTGTCCTTTGGCTCAGTTTAGCAGCTCACATTAAAATAAAAATGAACAAATGAATGATTAAATGCTGCAACCCAAAACACACGACACGTTTGATTCACTTCAAGCGAGTCGATTCAGAGTCGAATCACTTCCTCGCACTAGAGTTCACTCGGAAGCAGACCGAGATCACCTTGCTCAGACACGATTGTGTCTGTCTGAAGAACCACACTGAAGGGGAGAACACTCCAGGGATCAGTTCAGACAAATCAAACACTGCAGAACCCTATAAACAATTCAAGATTTGCCATCAGAGTGAAGAGAAGAGCTCGAGCGTGGAGCCAGGAGATATGACAATATGATATCGATATTGTAATAATAACATCATGATATCATGATACCATATGACCAATCAGATTCAAGAACTCAACAATGCTGTGGCGTGATTAGTATTAATTCTCCCTGACTTCTAGATTTCATGACATTGAATATTACTTAAAAAAGTAATAATAATAATAATAATAATAATAATAATAATAATAATAATAATAATAAAGGAGAAAAATATCTGCTTTGATCTGACTGAGTTTAAAACAGTCTGGCGTTAGAATACCCAGGTGTAGATTTACAGGGACCGTTATTATGCGACTCTACTCTGTGATCTGCACTTCAGCAGACGTATGATCGAGAAATTCCTCCATCTTTCCCACATTTCCCACATTTCCCACATTCCAGAGTCCACTTCTGGCATGTCGCTTCACGTCTGATTTCTACAGCCAACATATACAGTAGTAAAGCTCACCAAAACCATACATTAAGAGTATATACACCACAGTGCGGTTGAATTCTCGATTCTGATTGGTCAGAAGGCGTTGATTAATTTTCTCGAACAGCAGGATTATATTAACATGCTGATTAACACAGTAACAGCTCATTCACTGGGACTTGTACGGCAGATGCTCCTCATTAATGTATTAAAAAACGTGTTTAATCGTTGATATGGTGATGTTTATGGAGACATTTAACATTTATGGAAGGAGTCTCCAGTGTCAGTGCTGTAACTTTATGTTTTCTGATATTGTCAAGACAGAGGAGTTGATGCTTTTTGTTTCCTGAGTAGCGTACGCTTTTTAAATCTTATTTACTTCATGAGAGAGAAAAAGCAAAGCTGGTGAGTTTCTAGCTGCTATAATGGAAGTGATAACTTACTAGGAACTAACTTGTTTCGAGGACGTTCCACAACATTAAATGTAGCTATAAATGGATAAAAAGTACAATGAGTCATTCTTTAATAAATAAAAATTGTAATAGTTGGCACACTGCTGTAGTATAAGAGAAATAAAAACACTTAAGGAAGTGTTGTTGTGGGAAAATAATTATCTTTGGGTTTGTAACAGTAACTCTGTGTTGTTGATTATTTTCCTATCACAGCATGACACACAGTGTTTTATGTGGCTCTTTATGTAGCTTAAAACGAGTGTTATATAAGATTTCACTGTGATGTAACTAGTAAAGAGGAAAGTGATCATAGCTCAAAGTTGTACAGTCCATTTATGATGCAAATTACAAATTTAATAACAAAAAAATTTCCAAAACTTCAGAGAGGTTTATTAACCGTTAAGAATTTGTAGTATTTGTTTCTCAATATAAATCTGCTCTGGAGTTAATTCTTCATCACACATCCGCTTGTCTTGTTAAGTATTACGCAGCCGTAACGCAATAACGCACCGAGTGTGACGGCAGCATCATCTGACCTCATTAAATCAGCAAACCTTCACTGTGTCGAGTTTCACCACTAATTCAATTATCTAAACATCAAAGTGTCCCTCTGCATCCAATATTCGATAGAAGCAATGACTTAAACCACATCTGTGTGTGTGTGTGTGTGTGTGTGTGACGGTTCTGTTGTAACATATCCGCAGCATGGCGAGAAGCATGTGGCAAACAGGCGGCGTTCCCACATCACACATCATCACACCAGCCTCCGGAATACGAAGGCATTTTTCACCAACTATGTCTGTTTTTCCTTTCAAAATAAGTTTCTCTGCATCTAATTTTCCATTCACTTCGTTAGTGGAACATGTGTTCAGGGATTGCAGATTTTATTCCCAGAAATGATGTGGCCTGATCTCGGGTTCAAACAGAAATGTTATTCAGTATGGGAGTACGAAGGCTTGGGCTCTCAGTAAAATAGAATATTTAAAAAATACCAAAAAAAAACCACAAAAAAAAACATGGTAGCTAGATGCGCCAAAATCTTTTTTTATAAAAAATTTTTCTATAAAATGTAGCAAACGTTTGATCTGTGTGAAAAGGGTGTGGTGATTGGCTGAAACTCATGATAGGACCGCCCACTAGTGATCAACGTATTAAGTCTTACAGTGCAAAATACAATAAAAAATAAAAATACACAAAATAAAAAGAAATAAAATTCACTGCCTGTGTCAACTCACCGTTATAGTTCTAAAAAAAATCAGTAAAAAAAAAAGAAAAAGAAAAAAGAAAAAGAAAAGAAATCATTCTCAACTCACCTGATAGTATGTTTTGATGTGGCGTATGAGGATGGAGAGATTCTGTACACGCAACACTGCATCATTGTTCACTTTCTTGTTCACTCTCTGGCTGGAAGCTTTCGGATTTCTGCAAAACGCAATAAAAAACAGAAAACAATCAGAGCTCTCATGGACACTAAGAGCGAAAGAATAAAACATGGAGTCAAACCATAAAGCGAGGAAACAGTGAGTAAGGTTTTACGATCTCTTGGATGCTTGTATCAACGGGAAATGATCGCACAAACAAAAGACATAAATTGGCATTAAAAAAGTCTTACTCCGTGCTTACTCTAACAGCAATGCGACAAAGTGGCTTGTTATTTCGTTTTCAAAAAAACTGATGATTTACGACAGCGGAACAATTCCAGACAACACAAAAATGAGAACAAGAATTTGGGGGCGTGGTTAAGAAACTAGTCAGGGATCGTTCGCAATAAATCTGTTTGAACAACCATTCATTTCTGTTCTCTAAGAGAAAATGAGACGGAAAATGCGAAATATTTCACTCAAACTTATATTTCACTTATTCAGATTCATATTTCTCTCTGTAAATAATACAAAATTAAATCAACTGACATCAAAATGGTTTTATGTTTAACTATAGAACATGTTCCATATCACTAGAGCCGGGCGATGTGACTACATAACATCGATATTTTGATAAATTGTGCCGCAATATACTTTTTTTTTTTTTTTTTTTTTTTTTAAGAGATATTAGAGATATTTTTTAGAAGTATCATGATATTTTTATATATCATATATTATATTTTTTTAAAATGTTTAAAATGTAGTACTGAATGTTTAAAACTGTAAAATACTACTATTGTTTTTTATAAATAATATTTATTATATAAAAATGAACAACATAAGAATAATTTGTGTAGATACTAAAATGAGTTTATATATTGTGATCCATATTGTGTATTTAAGAAATGTCTTCAAGTATCATTTATATAATTTTTTTTTGCCATATCGCCCACTTCAAGACTACAAGACTTCCTCAAGTATTGAATTTTCCGCTCTAATGACCGTACGTGAGTGAAGCATGAATTCCTCTGCATGGCTCGTGTTTATGAGTAACAGCAGCGTGATGATGAGAGAGAAATGTCTCATGTGTCCGTCTCACACACGGCCTCGGTGACCTCGACGTGTCACCGGGTCATAACCTCTGTGGTCCAATACAAACAGCGCATCATGAACATCAAACATCATCAGTGTTGAAATGTCACAGATCTTTTCTCTGATCTAATCCCATATTAATAATTGTGAGATGATACGAGGTGGATTTAGTAGGATTTACTGTAAGATGAAACTTCTGCTACCTTTACACAGCTTTTGTGGAACCGAAATGTCACAATGTTTAAAAGCCTACTACATGACTTGATGTGTTTTTTGCTAAGATAACACTCAATCTGTGAGGAACAAGTCTGGATTATTGCAAGATAACAAATCTGCAGTGATGATACAAGACAACTTTAAGCTCTCAGGGGAAAAAAATGCAACTTCCAAAGAGAGTATTTCAATTGTTAAATCATTATATATAAAAAATCAGTGAATGCAAATATGCTGCTTTGTAAATTCCACACTGAGAGCTGAGTTTCTGTGAAAAACAGCAAGAAAAGTGACTAAAAGACTTTTAAGGTGAGGAGGAAAATCCCCAGGACATTTCACCACATTGGCTCAATTATCACCCCGTCAGAGTGTTAAGGATTTCTGTTTTTAGCTCGGAGGTGTAAAGCACCTGAGTAGAAAAAAATAGAGTTGACTTAAAAAAAAGTGTCAGAAGTAAAAGAGGAGTTCTTGCAGGATATATTGAAAGAAAGCATTTTTGTCTGAAGTTCAGAGGTCCAGCTTTGTAAAAGAGACACTCTCCTCCAATAAAATGGGAACTAATCACATGACCTCAGTGACTTTGGTTGTTGGCCAAGACGGGCTGATGTGACTGCTGATCTCCTGAGATTTTCACACAACTCGAGTCTCTGGAGTTTACACAGAATGGTGCAAAAAAACAAAAAACATCCTGCGGGCGGAAATGTCTTGTTGATGACAGAAGACAGAGGAATCTGAGGCTATAGTGGGCACAGGATCATGGAAAAGATCAGAAAAATGTCGTCTAGTTTGCATGAGCATGCGCCTACTGTAGCATCAGATTCCTGTACAGGGGTACAGAGGGTCCTATTAAAGTGGACGTATAAGACGTCGCTTTACTGGAATTCAGGTAACTCATATATTTGTAATGATTAGCAATTCACTTAAATGTGCTCAGGTATTGTATGTCCAATTCCAACGATCAAAATTATGGAATTATGGAATTATGGAATTTTATCAATTTTCCTTGAGCCTACAGTAGCCTCAGATTCCTGCTCTTGGCTGGTCTCAAGGTTGTGAGCTTTGAGATGCTTTTCTGCTCACCATGGTTGTAAAGAGTGGTTATTTGATGGTTATTTGTCTTTAATAGGAATATTTTTATACCCCTGCTCAGGTATATGAGGCTACAGTGGGCAGAGGATCACGGAAACTGGACTGTTTGGAAAAGATTGGAAAAACATTGCCTGGTTCCGGGGACCCTGTTTACGTCTAAGACATCCAAGATGTCGCTTTAGTGGGATTCAGATGACCTATATATGTGTAATGATTGGTAATTCGCTTGAATGTTTTCTGGTATGGAACGGCAAATTCCGACGGTCAAATTGTCTGCCATCACCTTCATGGAATTCCATCAGTTGTGTTTGGAGTCAAAATCGTATAATAATATAATTAACTTTTTTCATGACAAGGACTTTGTTTGTGGTTCAGGGCTTCTATGCTACATGCATGAACCTTGACACACTTTCTTGTCTCATCCTTAATGGTCCCAGACACACACACACACACACACACACACACACACACACACAATGGCTAACTCGTCCATTCAACTGTGTCACTCATAGAGTCATGTGACTAGGAAACTCCCCTGCAGCGTACAGGCTTCTGATTCACTGTTACATCAGACACAGAGCCGTAAATGAACACGAAAACAAGAAAGCTAATCAACACTCCTACGAGCAGTCTAGATCAGAGAAGTCTGATGCTCTCACACACACCCACCCACACTGCCTCTCTGTCTTGCAAATTAGAGAACAGGGTCTTTTTTTTTTTTTTACGGAGTGTGAATGCTGCATCTATCATGTGACCTTCGAGCACAGGAGGGCTTTCAGGCAGCCCTGATGAGCTTAACCCCTTAATTAAACACAGCAGAGGGAGCGGTAATCCTGGTTAAACACAGAGTGGGGACACTAATTTACATCACGGCAAGATAACTAAAAGGAAAAAAAAATGCACAGGCAGATTCCTCCAATTCCACCACCTTCACTCGCAGCAGTGTGGCTTTTACAAAGCGGGAGGGAGGAATCATGAGGTCACGCAGGAGTCACAGGACGATTATAGACGCGCCCGAGCCCTCGAGTAACCTACATCCGACACGCTGCATCAGTTTCATCATGGGGACACACAACAAATCTCACTACAGGGCAAAAACGCTCCCATTGGTCAGCCAGTGAAGACGGCACTCATATCTGACCAATCAGAGACGCAGGATTGATCACACCCACACCCCAGAATAAAACCCCCACTACAGATGTAGCTTTAGTCAGTTTGAATCAAACCATCCTCTTCCTCCTCCTCTATCAACTCAGTGAGAAAGCGATTCGACCCTGAACTGACACACTTGCAGGAACTGAATCAAATATGGTCTGAGTTTTTGGGTCATTGAAGATGTGAGCTGCTAAACTGAGCCAAAGGACCGAGCTGTAGTGCTGCAGAAATGAACAAAAAAATAAAAAAAATAAAACACCGGACGCAACAAAGAAAACGAATCAAGCTATCAAGTCATTTATATAATTATCTAGGAATTTATCGAGTGCCTCAGTGATCGAGAGTGTTATGTTTTCTACGCACAGTGACGAAACAAACCAAACCACAAACCTAAAGTGTTAATTTCACTCTGATTTATACTCTGTAAACAGACTAATAGGTGTGAAAGTGCTGTAAAACAGAGATCTGGGCTTGCCACACCTTCTCGGCACTCGTGGCTTGCAAACAGCTCCTGCTTGACCAAAAAACAGTGATCTGTGTGAATCAAACTATTATGAAACAGGAAACAAAAAAAACAGGAAGTTCTCATTCAAGACCATTCAAATCCAACTGTATTTACTGCTGCTTTTTATCAGCGTGTTTACTTTTTAAACTCAAACACGTGTTAAATGGTTTTAACTTCTTTTGTGTGTCTGGGGTTCTGTTCATATAGCGAGATCTGCATTAGGGTTACTTTTTAGAAAATAAAAATAAAAAATCAGGATGTATGGAGAATCATCATTCATGGCATGTCGATTTTCCCATTTAAATGCTTTCAGGGAAAAATAAACATACATCAACTTCAACTTCTTCACATCGTCACACAAAAAGAATTCAAACGTTACAACGAATTCACATAAGCTGCATATTATTCACTAGATGTGCTCACTACATAGGGTACAACATGACACTGTTTTAGCCTACACAGCGTCCAGTAGGAAGCCATTTGAGACTCGGCCACAGAATTTGTGATAAAGGACACCATTAATGACGTGTATTTATTCCGAGCCTGATGTCTCAATCAATTTTGCGGTGTTGTCGGATTTTGCTTGGTGGTTTTCTTATTCAAAAATCTTACCAAGACTTGACAGTCAGCTAGATTTTATTCTTATTATGCCACCTCAGGTATACTTTCTTTTTTTTTTTTTTTTTTTAAATCTGCTTCATTTTCACACAAAGAATTAAAACGAATTAAAAAAAAGCTGTCTATTCACTATATGTGCTCACTGCATAGGGTATAGCATAATGACACTTTAGAGCCTACATAGTGCACTGGATATTCAATTTGGGATTCAGCCACGGTAAAAACTTAAAGACAATTTTTGGAAACTTGATCTGTAATATGACTCCTGTTGCACTCACTTATGTTTCTTAAACAATTAAATTTGAAAATAAAACATAAGTTAAGAATATGTGAAAATGTATGGCTGTCATTTTAATGAAATGTGTGGAAGTTTTTCAAACAGGAGGCGGAAAAGGAAGCACGAGAGCCAATTTCGATTTGGAAGATAAGAGCAAAATCCCCAAGGGACGGAGGGGGGATGGAACCTTCAAGGAACCTTCATCGTCGTCTTCATCTTCCTCTCCCTCTCCCTCTCCTACCTGCCTGCAGCTCTGCTTTGATCCCTCAAGATAAAAATTTCACACAAGCCGAGACCCTGAGTGAACGAAGGAGGAAACAAAGGAGGAAACAAGGCTTTGCTGTATCAAGAGGAAGGAAGAAGGACGCCAGAAGAATGCGTGTGTGTGTGTGTGTGTTAATGTGGGTTTATCCCATTATCACCCTCTGTCTCAAGAAAAGCAGCATGGGGTGTGAATTGAGGCTGCTGAAAGAAAAAAAAAAGGCTGATTGGGGATTTATGTAATTAAAGTGCTGTCGTAAAACAGAAATCTTTTCGGCCCACTGCTGGGAAAAGTGCTACAGTTTGTGTGTTAATGGCTCGGCTGGTGATGAGGTGATGAGGAGAAGAGGACCTGAATGTGGATTCAGGTAGTGTAGAAGTCTGTAAGAGCGTCTGCTTATGTGGAGCAGAGTTCACCTCCACCATCTGTGCCACATACGCTGAACCGTTAACTAATCCTGGAGGCTTCTCTTCTTAGAGCAAGAAATCTGTCTGCTGAAGCGCTCTAGGAAAAAACAGGAGGAGACGTAGAGCTTTTAACGTGCATGTGTATACATGTGTGTGTGTGTGTTTGTGTTTGTGTGTTTGCATGAACCAAAGCAGGAGGCATGACCACGCAACCACAAACAAAGACAAAGGAAAATGTTTTTGGAAAGAACCTCTACAGTGCCAAGACACTTTACTGAACAAATGTGACGCATTTTATAGTCAGAGCTTTGAAATGCATGTGAGCCACATTCATTTTTTAATAAATAAGTTTGTTTTTTTTCTCTCATTTATATGAGCCAATTATTTTAGATGATAATCACACTATTAATCACGATAACTCATCACAATTATAATAAAACCCCTCTTTTGTATTGGCATTTTAGCCACATTGCATTAAAATGACTTTACTGCTATTTTAAATATGAACAAAGCAAAATGCTGCAACCTCATTAGTCCTAAACAAAACTAGATAGTAATAAAATATATCTAGACATGCCACAGAATGTGATTTTATCAAAGTGGCACACACTTGGGGGTGTGTTGTAATAGGTAATTAATCAACCACGGTGGTGTGATGAAGCGTTACCGATACCACCCCTACAAAGTGTCTTATTCCTCTTACAAACAAGCAGATTGCCGAGGATTACAATTTCATATTTATTAAAGAACGACATGTAATACTTTTTATCCATTTGTAGCTACATTTAATGATGTGGAACAACTGAAACAAGTTAGTTCCTAGCAGCTATAAACAGTAATTCCCTCAACAGCCTCTCTTTTTTCCTCTCTTGAAGTTAATAAGAAATTAAAAAAACGCAGCTTGTCATGTTACCAATAAACCACAATATCGTAAGCTCCTTTGTCACAGTTACAGATTTACCTCTGAAACTGGAGACTCCTTCCATGAATGTTAAATAAACAGCTCCTTATAGAAAACGTCACTATATCTACAATTACACACAATTTTAATGTTTACACTGCGCGTCTGCTGTATAAGTCCCTGAGTATGGTGTTACTACAGAAACGATAACGTTTTAAACAAGCACTTCTTCTATAGAAAATGAATCAACACCTTCTGACCAATCAGAATCGAGAATTTAACAGCGCTGTGGAGTTTTATGGGGTTTAATGTGCTGTGACGTCATGCTCAGCTTTCAACTCCCATTAAAATAAACTGTAATAAAATCTCAGAAAACAAACGATAATTTCTAAGAAACAAATCAGTGCAAACAAACAAGTTTTGTTCAGTTACTATTCAGATGCGATATCAAGTTCCCAGAGGTCACTGTTCTTTACAGAGGATGAGATCTATTTTTGTAAAATGTTTCATTTTCCGTGAATTCGCAACAACAAAAAAAAACCCTGAATCTACGATTTTTTCTTGTTGATGTGCAACAGGGTTTTGCTAGCACTTTGTTGGAAAGTAATCTTCCTGGTCTTCATCGTGTATCATGAAAATGAGTTGAATATTGATGAACTGAAATCGAAATTGCGGTCGAGGTTTTTTCAGGGGTGTTAAAATGCAAAAATCACACTCATCTTCAGACATGCTTCTAATTTCAGCTGAAAACGTATTTCAGTTAGTGGTTGCGTGCGCCGCTAGTGACTAGCAGATGTACTTCCTTCTATTGTCCCAGACTGTGTTACCGAACACTTCACCCTGCACTTTGGAGAACCAGCAGGACGCTAACAGTCTCTCGGCTCTGGGCCTAAACATCTCGACTGCAGTCCCTGGAACTCAGATTTGCTAAGATGAATGGGGAGATCAATCCCCCTGCAGCCATTCCTCTGGATAATGACCATCAGTGTCAACAAGGCAACAGAAGCCCTTCAGGAGAACGAGTATTGATTACTAGCCATAATGTAGCGTGGCAGAAGTTCAGCCTGTGATGGATACAATGCTGAGACGTTCCTTTTAAGTTCTTCTGACAAAGTTAAATCGTATGAAATCACTGCTAGGGAACAAATGCTGACTCTAATCTAGATCTGATTAGGAAAACATTTTCTCCCCACTGAAAATAATCAGCAATCGATAAACCAGTTCCTCGTGACCTTCAGTAGAGATTTAACAGGAGATTTAATGTCCAGGGTAACTGGTTAACACGAGCGGCGCTTAACAAAGAGCCGCTTCACTTCCCTCTGAGACAATGTGCCTTCTGTCCGAGCGCCACGCTGAGAGGACGAGCGCCAACAGCTGCCCAAAGCTCAGAGTCTCCACCAGAACGAACGCCCCGCCCACACCACACCACACCATTTATACGATCCTGACTGCTGATGATAATCTGAGAAGCTCCAAGGAGCTCTAAACAGAAGGACCGATCTTTTATATTGTAATAATCACACAGTCCGGTGGCAACCCACAAGAGGGTTGAGGTCTTTTTTAGTCTGGTTCCTCTCAAGGTTTCTTTCCTCATGACGTCTCAGGGAGTTTTTCCTCACCACTGGCAGCTCTGTTTTTGTTCATTATGGATCTAAATCTACATCCGAATTTTCATAAAGCTGCTTTACAAACAAAATGAATTGAGATCTCACTGATTTTTAGGATTGGTCTCTGATGAAAAAAAGAACACAACAGAGACACATTCAAATCAAGACGTCCAAAATAAGGTATGAAAAAAAGATATGAAAAGACATGGGGAAAAGATGTTACAAAAGAAAAAGAAAAAAAGTGCAAAAAGAGTGGAAAAGCATGAAAGTACATGAAAAAAGCCTTCAAAAAAAAAAGAAGAAAAAGAAAAAAGTGGGAAAAGCATTTAAAAGATGTTTAAAAGATGTGAAAAGACCATGAACAAGACAGGAGAAAGAAGTAAAAAGATACAAAAAGGCACAAAAAGGGCATGAAAAAAGAAGTTAAATAAGACACAGGAAAAAAAGATGTGAAAAAGACGTGGAAAAAGACGTCTTTACCATGTTAATGAGTCTAGATTTCAACCAGTATCTAAAATTTTTAAAATATCTTTTTCAAGACGTCAAAAAGAAGACTTGTGTACATCTACGTGATGCCAAACTTAGCATAATCCAAAAATGACGTCTCCATACCAGGACCAATGACGACGTCTTTTCTGGTTTATGTAAAACCTGATGTCTTGTACATGACCACTGTAGTCTTGAACAAAGTATTTTTTGAAAACGTCCACACAACGCAAAAAAAAGGCATGAAAAGGTTTGAAAAAAAGACGTGAAAAAAGTGAAAAGACATAAATGTTTATGAGAAAAACACCCCATCTCTGCTATGTTAGTGAAATGCCTAGATTTCAGCCAGAATCGAAATCTTTTCGAAATCAAAAAGACGTCTATAATGACGTTAAATTTAATATAAACCAAAAAGATGCTTCAATGCTGACCAAGACCAATGACAGCATCTTTTTTTAGCTAACTGCAGGTAGGAGCTAAGCTGTGAGCGGGGAACTGAAGAAACGTCGGACCACACGCGGCATAAGATTCGGTCCGAGGAATCGTTTGGATTTGTCGCTGCAATTCTTTGCATAGAATTGAGAAAATCTCTATGCAAATGTCGCTTGTTGATGAAATCACGGCTCAGTATCTCACACATGCGTAGAAACCGAATCATCTCCTGCCACTTCGTTTCTTCCTAGTATGAACGTAGTATCTAAGGACACATGCAAAGCTCCTTAAAAGATTAACCATGCAAGGATGCTATCCAGGAAACCTCCCTTTTTTTAACGGAAGGCACAAAAATCTCCCTTCTGTACACCAACAAAGCCCACAGTTCCTCTCAAGCCCTCTGGAAACCTTCTCAGGAGAATCCCTTCAGGCACAATGTCTTCACAAAGCGTGGCGTTCTTGAAGCACGCCTTCTCACGCGCTGACCTTCATAACATCGACCGCATGGAGGTCTGAAGACTAGAGATGTGCTCGAGTGGCTCGTGATCGGCATTCAGAGCTCACAATGAGAAGAAAAAAAAACTTCCATTGCTGGAGATTAAATCCATGGCATGGTTTCAGCACTGGGTTTCTTTTCTGCGATCAGTGTGACGAACGCATGATAACACACTCTCAGCTGACCCTGTGGCTGAAATGTTGCTGAACACAAGTGCTGAAAAAGATGGTATAATATAATACAATATAATATAATAGGAGACAGAAAGACTTACATCCTCAGCATGACCTCATTGAGGTAGGAACCATCCACTAACTCCATGTACAGAGAAAGACTGCTGTGGTCGCTTGGCTTTGGCTGGACCACCGTTTTCACCTAAAATACAAAGAAAATATGTTATTTTTTTTATAATGTTAGACATGTGCATGGATGTTAGATATCTAAAAACATTAGGAGATGGTTGATCTTACCCAAGCCACCAGAGGAGTGAGCAGAAACTGCTCAAGCTGAGGCGTGAACACCTCGCTCTCCATTTTCTCCATCCAAAAACCAGATGAAAATCCGTTTTCCTGAAGCTCTCTCCTGTTTTCTACGATTCCCACACCCTCCAGAAGAGTTTAGCTAAATGCAACGACACTCATTTTCATTCTGAAGGAATGATTTCCTATAAATAATCGCAAACCAGAGCCGCAAATCCTCCTGCGCTCATTCTGCGAGACATGGAGAAAGAAAGAAGAAATGGTGTGCATATCTCGTTTTCTCCTTTCTTTCTCCTTGTTTAGGGATTGTTTTAATATTTAATCATATCCTCAATACTGCTATGAAGGAGTAAACAAAGCTTCTGGACATCACTGAGTCTTATAGACAGCCTGCAAACGTCCTCAAGCCATTCAGAGCAAGGCGTAAAAAAAACCCGACAAAAATGAAATAGATCCACCAACAATAAGGAATTTCTATATATTAAAAAAAAAATCCACCAGGTTGAATACAAAGAAATGATCCCAGGGTGTGTAAGTGTATCTCTCCAGTCGACTCTTATTTCCACCAGCACGTTTCTTTTATTAAAAAATGTTTTAATGAGTATCCCAGGAATGTGGATTCTGGCAGAGCTGATTTCCTGCCTGCGTTTCCATGACGGCGCTCCTCAAAGGACACACACACACACACACACACACACACACACACACACACACACACACACACACACACACACAACGGGGAAGACCCGGATAAGCCACGCCCCCGCTCCACACCAAACCCCGCCTCCTTACTCACCAAGCACCGCCTCTGCAGGAGTGTTGGATTAGTTTGGCCCCGCCCACAACCATATAAACTGGGGCTCACACCTCAAATGGCCAGAGAGGCTTTGAGCACTAAAAATCCTTTGAAAAGGGGAAAAAAATATGCATGTGTGGGTTTTTTTTTTTCATGGCCTATGTGCATCTCCACACCTTATCATAAACACAAGAATTTATGAATATACCTGTAAACTGAAGACAACACCATGTGTTCTTGTAGAGCTAGCTTGTATTTGTCACAGGTAGACACAAGTAGCACTTCAACACACCTGTGAACATGTTTATTTTATATATATGTGTGTGTATAGATAGATAGATAGATAGATAGAGTGGTTAGAACATTTGCCTCACACCTCCACGGTTGGGGGTTTGAATCCCACCTCCTGTGTGTGTGTGTGTGTGTGTGTGTGTGTGTGTGTGTGTGTGTGTGTGTGTGTGTGTGTGTGGAGTTTGCATATTCTCCCCCTGCTTAGGGAGGTTTCCTCTGGGTACTCCGGTTTCCTCCCCCAGTCCAAAGACGTGTGTTGTAGGCTGATTGGCATTTCTACATTGCCTGGAGTGTGTGATCGTGCCCTGTGATGGTTTGGCATCCTGTCCAGGGTGTCCCCTGCCTTGTGCCTGAGTTCCCTGGGATAGACTCCAGGCTCCCTGTGACCCTGTGTAGGATACGAGGTACAGAGAATGGATGGATATATAGATATATATGTATGTATGTGTGTGTTTTCCACCATGGGAGAATGTTTGCAGCTCATCGCTTAACATGACAAGCTGTGTTTTTCTTTTGTCTTATTAACTTCAAGAGAGAAAAAGAGAGGCTAGTCAGGGAACGACTGTTTATAGCAGCTACAACGTAAGCGATAACAGGAGCCAACTTGTTTCAAGAAAGATGTTTCACAACATTAAACGTAACTATAAATGAATAAAAAGTACAATGTCACATGAGAATTGCAATCGTTGGGAAATTGCTGTGGTATATGAGGAATAAAACACCTCAGGATGGTAAGAGTAACTCTGCTTGATCGTACCACGCTGTCGTTGATGAATTTCCTATAACAGCATGCTCTGTCGTGTGTTATTTCTTACTTATATAGCATGTTTCCTCATAGTTGCTTGAATAGGCAAACTCTTTACCGCCATCATCAGTAGCCATGTTGGCTCTTCTCCTTCTGCTCTGTGAGTTCATCCTGAGACAGGTTAGTGCAAGGAGTATTTCTCTCTCCACATTGCAGCTGTTTAGTAAATCTCATGATTATATTGTGTACCATGAAAAAGTCTCATATGACACAGTATCTTTGCACGCTTTGCCTCCACCAGAAATCTGAAAACTAAAGTTTTCTTTTTAAAATTTTTTAATGAATATAATTAGCGTATGGGATTTCCCTAATACCCTTTAATTTAATTTCAGGCAACCACAAGAGATCTATTTTCATATCATTATGTAGGCCTATGTCCTTAACGGTTCCTTCCTTCCTACACAGCACTGATTATGTAGCTACTCATTAGTCACTGATGCGGCAGACAGCTGCCTTGGGTTTCAGACACACCCTCTTTCTGCAAGTGATGCTCCTGATCTGGTGATCACTGACCCCTGGTGGTGAGGAGAGGTACTGGACATTTGGTTTTTACAATCATGTACATGTAATATATGATGAGGTCACATGTGGAAGAGTGTGTAGTCCCTGTGATTTCTGTGATGTGATTGATCACACTGTGAAGGATAAAGCAATTCCTCCTGTCCTGTGGAGATTGTAATAATTATCCTGGCCTCTTCTTCACTGAGCTCTGGCCCGTAGGGCGATTAAAATATAGATGGGATAAAGTACCAACCACCATGTTGATTTATTCAGGCATTAAAGCAGGAAATTAGATGGAGGTAAAGGTAGTAACTGCTCAGGAATGACAATCATGACAGCTTCACATTAAGATAATATAAAGTATGCATAATTAGATTAGACGGATGCTCTAATATTTCCAATGGAGCATCATCGTTCATCGTTATTCAAGCCTAAAATTGATATATCCCATTCTGTGTGACACAACATGCAATTACTGCAGAATCACGACAGCATATAAAACACAGAGCTGTGAAAAAAATGGCATCTGCAATTTCCATTGGAAAACCAGTGTTCATCTGTTGCCATGCCAACAATAGACCACCCGCTGCCCCGACGATCACTAAGCAACAGCAGCACCAGCAGCAAACCTTTAAATCCTCTTCCCAGACAGGGAAGCACATCTCATCCACAGCTGTCAGGTCTTCACTCATCATTGCAGCTGCATTACAGGTGCATGTGGGTTTTTACATACATGTGTATACACTCATAACCATTTATAACATATTGTAGAGCTGGATCACATTTGGGAGGCCTTCTTTAAGTCACCTTCAACTGAGAACTGACAATTCCTTACTTCTCAGTTACCGAGTGTGAAAAAGAAATTTATCAAATTTATCAATAACAACATGAATGACAATTTAAAATTACACATTCCTAAAAGTACAAGGATGAAATCTCTTCTTTAATCTTTAACAATGAAGTTAAGTCCCTTTAAACACAAAACACAGCACAATCACCAAATCTTGCTGTTCAATTTAACGTAATGTACTCTCATAATGTAATAAACATCCACATTACTGTTATTGCATAAAGCTACTGTCTTGTACTATACCATGTAGACTAATCTATACTGTACACTGTACTATATATAATACTGTATACCATACTATGCTACATAGACTACTGAATACAGTACTACACTGTATACAGTACTATGCTATACTATGTATAATACTGTGCAATACTGCATGGTACTACTATACACTGTATGCTGCTGTTTATAATACAGTACACAGTACTATATGTATAATACTGTATACTGTACTATACTTTATACAGTACTATTTGATACTATACTGTGTGTAATACTGTACTATATTGTACGATACTATATACTGTACTATACCATTCTATAATGTATATAACACTGCTTAATGTACAATGTTTAGAATACTGTATAACAGCATACTGTACTATACCACACTGTAGCATGTACTATACACTGTACTAGATCATATTATACTGTATATAACATTATATGCTGTAGAAATCCCATTGTATACTGTATGGAACACTTCATACTACACAATATTGTGCATAAATCTGAACATTACATATGAACAACCATATACAGTACTATCTGCTACTATACTGTATATAATGTCTGCTGTACTATCCCATACTATAGTGCCTATAAAGTCTACTGTACTATCCCATACCATACTGTATGTCTACCGCACTATCCCAAATCATGTTTACTGTAATATCCCATACTATACCATATATAATGTATACTTTACTATCCCATATTATAGTGTATATAACATCACATACTAAACATTATGTATAATACTGTACTTTACCATATACTATTCCATACTGGTGTATATAATGAATACTGTACTATTCCATACTATACTGTATAACACTACACAATATAATGCCTAATACTGTACCATATACTATTCCATACTAGTATATGTAATGAATACTGTACTATACTATACCATATCATATATACTGTGGTATCCCATACTATACTGTACAGAACACTTCATACTACACGATAACGTGCATAAAACTGTACTTTACCAAATATTATTCCATACTAGTGTATATAATGAATACCGTACTATTCCATACTATACTGTATAACACTACACAATATAATGCCTAATACTGTACTTTACCATATGCCATATTATCCCATACTATAATGTATATAATGTACACTGTACTATATTATATATAATGTTTACTGGCCATCTTATCTCCTGCATGCTGCTTGTATCCATTAATTATTGGGAGCCGTGTAATGATATAGAAATACTTTTATTCAGGTGGTAGGCTCAGCATCCAATTCAAGCACGTAGCTGTGGGGAAAATGGATAGTTTCGTTTACACACAATCTCCTTTAGCCCAAATGTAGTCCAACAAAAACAGACAATCTTTCTCCATCTCTGCTTCAGGGACTGTTTGGTAGGCGGAGTTTATTTCTGGGCCTGAAATGATCTTAACAGATACCTGAAATGCTGAAATTCACCATATGTATTACATTTCATTATCAGAATTCTTCTTAGGTTTCTTTATCCTTCTATGATCATTAGAGATTTAGAAACACTTTACAACGTGCACCTCTAAGGTACATAATAAGAAATCTTGATTAAACTAGTCCACTTGTTTTAAGGCCAATTTAATCCAAAATCATCACATATGAAATGTATACAATTTTTGTGGAGGTTATGGTAATAAACAAAAATCCATGGAGAGAAACAAAACCGAAGCCTCCAATACTCAACCTAGAATGTATGTCAGTTGTTCTACGTCACTGGCTTCCTGGTCAAACCGAGATGCTTGGATGACCTTTCCAGCTGCCCGGTGAAATTTATCTGCAAATTCTCATTTAACTGCAAACTATGAAACTGAAACAGTGTCAGGAACTGCCTTATATGGCTTGTTTTTTTTGTTTTTTGTTTTTAAAAAAAGAAAAAAAGAAAAGAAAAAAACACTGTGTGCTGGTGATACATTGCATCTGATCACAAATCCATCGCTGAGGAGCTGAGCCTGCACTCCTCCGAGAAGTCTTCGTTCACTGAACAGACGTAACACAGACACGCTCGGACATGTTCCGTTCATCTGCAAAAGGACTTTACTGCAGTTTAATACATGTTTAATATACGTTATTAAAATCAGCATCACAACTTCTTCAACTGAAGTTTTCTCCAACGAATAAAACAAATTTGATTAAAAAAGGGTAAACGATCGCCCCGCGTTAATGCGTGCCAATAGAGGAGGAGAACATTATACACTGGCATTTTAATCTTTAAAAAAAACACCATTGAAGAAGTCAACA
Organism: Pangasianodon gigas; assembly: GCA_022758105.1. Taxonomy (NCBI): domain Eukaryota; kingdom Metazoa; phylum Chordata; class Actinopteri; order Siluriformes; family Pangasiidae; genus Pangasianodon; species Pangasianodon gigas. Next base: position 2,314,494 of record CM040481.1, read on the forward strand.
ATTAAAAAGGGGGGAAAATAGTACTGCTGTACAACTACTGGTAATAAATTCATGAACGTGAGGTTCTAGTTTCAAGTCAAGGACACAGACAACATCCAAGTCCTGCTCCTCAGACCCTTTCTGAGCTTAATTTTTTTTTATTTTGGTCTTTCCCCCCCTCCCCACACTTATTTAATCTTGTTCCCTCGACCCGACCAGATCAGTAGGCTCAGCCAATCAGTCTTCTATTTCTAAGTAGCTAGTCCTGCTAGGCTGAACGGCTCTCTGGTGAAAAAAAGCTCCAGCTGGGATGAAGTTCGGCATTCCCGCTCGCACAGCTCGGCACGTCCGGATCACGAGGAAAAGGAAAGAAAACGGAGAGGGATCGCGTGACCGCGGCTGCGTGGCTCGGCTGCTCTGGTGCTCGTGTCTGATGGTTGTGCTGAAGCAGGAGAGTTCGGGTCGTGTCCTAATCCTCTAGCTCCCCTAAATCTGGGACTCTTCGGCACCGTGGGATTGTTGACGTGTTTTTACGAGCCCAGGCGGGGACGCTTTCGTGGAGCCAGATCGTCCTCCTCGTCCTCGTCGTCTTCTCCTTCCTCGTCTTCGTCGTCGGGGTAGTCCACGAGACCGACCAGTCCCGCCTGATCAGCAACAGCAGCAAAAATACAAGAGATTATAACCAAACAGCTCCATTTTTTCATGTACGCAAACAACGCGAGCCAAAAATACTTTTAGGATTAGGAAAACTTTAATTACATGTTCAAATATATTCAAATATTAGAGACTATAATGTTATACTTCTACAGAGTGAACACAGCCGTAGTGATACGCTTAGCGTTTGTATCGCTTAAATCTTGTGATAAAAACTGCGATTTAATAAATTTTTCAGAGCCCTTTCCCCACACTGAGAGCCAGTGTCGGTGTGTTTAACCAGGCTTTTCAGTACGAAAGTGGATTTCCTGGATTTGAATATGTAAATAATATGAAAATCCAAACAGTAATCCTGAGGTGAAACTTGTTGACAGCGAGAGCAAGCTGTAGCTACAACGCCGTTTCAGTCCACTTCGTTTTATACAAATTCTGAATTTGCATAACAAATTTATTTTAGAAATTTAAAAAAATGTTTGGAAAAAAAACCAAAAAGGTTTTCTGCTTAGCTGAGAAGGAAACAAATGAATGATCTCATCTCCATCTCACTGCAGTTACTTCTTAAACTCTTCTTAAACTAAATAACTCTTTCTCTGCTCAGATAGAACACAAATGAGCGCAATACAGTTAAAAAAAGTATGACACATACTGGATAAATACTAAACGGTGACGCACGGTTTTTATTTATTATTCAACAACCTCTTTACGGACGCAGGGGAAAAAACCCTCGCCCTTTCACTTTCTATTCGTTCAAAGGAACACAGCTGGCGAATTTACAGGGTAAAGTTGATCTAGATATAGTCAGCGGAGTTAAAAAAAAAAAAAAGTAAACCTTCAGTACACCTCCAGTTTTTCGAGGATTAGGTTTCAGGTGTCTCCCGTAATCGCCATAGCAACGGGTCAAAAATAATAAATGGTAGGCTAAATCAGATGATGGCTCGATGTGGTTTAGGAGAACAGTTAAACTGGTGTTTGATTGACTTCATCATCTTTTTATATCTTCTACAGCCACAGTTCATAGGGTCGGGGTTCTCCCAGGGGTCCGTGTAGCATAGTTAGGCGTTAATTTTATTTTATTTTAGTTAATTTTAATTAGTTAATTTTATTTTGTTAGTGTTGGACATCACAACCAACTATTATCAAAGTTATTGTGCCTATAAATAAATGCTGAATTGACTGTAATGACAACTTAAAAATTAGTTCTGTGGTGGTAAGTTGAATCAAATTACATTTTAAAAGTTAAAAGTTAAAAGTTAAAACCCAGTCTATTCACCTTGAAGAGATTAAAACGCTGCAGCAAGAATTAGCGTTAATTTTAACACCTTTGAGAGAAAAATAGATATTAGTTATACTCCTATTTAAAATTTGGTTATTGGTAGTTTTACTGTAGATTTAGTTGAAGAACGGAAAATAAAATCAGTTTTACAAAAAAAAAATGGTTCTATGAGCAGAAATTTAAATTAAATTAAATTAAACAAAACTCCAATAAATAAGCAAAATGTAACTGCACACATTTAAACAATGTGAATAGATCGCTTGTAAAATAAATCTGTAATAAAGGAGTCTGTGATTTTTTTTTTTTTTATCATTTAAAGGAATCCCTGAGTGTAAAATCTTGATTATTCCCATAAACCTGGTTGATTTAATGAATTTATTACAGGTTGACTGTACAGAGCAGCAGGAGAGTCACGCCCACCTTGACCACTGGTGTAGAGGCCACTGTCGCCCCCTTGGCCGAGGAGCCGTTCGGACTGGCGGGGGACGCGGACGGCGCCGGTTTGTCGTTGTTTCCGTTGGCGGCGGCTGCAGAATGCGAGAAGGTGAACTTAAAGCTGCCGGTCTGCGTCCGCTTCGGGAGGTTCTCTTTGTCCTCGCTTTCTTTAACTGTAACGGGACGAGAGAAGCGTGTGATCTAGAGCACTTTTTAAAAATCTGTCAGAATTCTACACACAGTGGGAATATTAATATCTGGAATACCTTTTTTGGCCCCCATAAACTTTCCATAGCTTTCCGGAAAGTCTTCCTCAACTCTCTTCTCGACCCCTGCGTCCGTCTCATCTTCATCTTCTTCTTCGTTGAACCAAATCTCTTCGTCGTCCTCGACAGACCGGGCTTCACGGCGATACCTGTGAAAATTTCAGATTTAACAGGGATTTCAGGATTGCGCAGGCGCTGTGACTTAAACAAGCGTAATTTTAATATGCACTTTTATTAGGGTATTTATGGCAGACGAGTTACTCCAGGAATTACGGTAATGTTTCCCTTTGTGTAGTAAATTAAAGCTGCTATTCTGAAGATTTTACAGCAAGCGGAAATGAAAATAAACACAAAAAAATTTATCTTATATAGAAAAATATTTCTATAAACCAATCTGACCTGCTGAGTCCTCGGCTCTGTCTGTTCTTCTCCTGCTCGTAGCGACCCTTCAGGCCTTTGAACGTCTGAACGTATTCAATGGACTCAAGTGCTTTGTAGAAATTATCGACGATGTGAGCGATGAGCGACTTTATATCCTCCTGAGAACGTAAATAAAAAAAAAAAGAAGAAAAAAAAAAGAAAATCATTAACCTGCTCATTTTAGGATGCTACGTTTTCAAAAAGAAGCCTCAAGTTCTCACCACTCTGATGAACTCAAAGAGCTCGATGATGGCCGAGTTGAGGAGATTATATCTCGTCCCGTTGTCCAGCAAAGCGTTGATGACGGGCTCAAACAGGTTCCCTTTAATGATGTAGCGGTTATAATACTCATCCTTCAGTCCTATTATTCTCCTCATGAAACGCAAGGCACCTTCACAAGCACACAAGGACAGCAGAACGAGTTAGAACATGCCCTATAACATATTTACCCTGTTTGTGACACTTAACCGGGACTCACAGAGGGCGAGGAAGGTGTGTTTGGAGTTCATGAGCACCAGCACTCTCCGCAGCAGGTCTTTATTCATGATGTAGTTCTTTATGTGGTACGTGTGGTGCTCCACGCAGAACGTTAGCAGCTCCAGGATCAGGGCGAGAAGCTGAGCCGTCTGGAAATTGTCTGCAGTGGAAAAGAGGACGAATTTAAAGCAAAACTACAGAAAGCAACGAGTTCGCCATGGTGATATAACGTGCTGTGTTTACCTGGACACACTGGCTTTACTTTCGTAGATCCTTCTGGTAAATCTGTTTAACAAGAGGAAAGAAATTTATTACCAATACGTCTCAATTTTTATAAATCCATATCTAATGGATAATGTTTACTCCTTTAAGACTGAATATCTGAACACTTGAATGCTTTTATAACCATATGAGACAAAAGTACGCTTCATTTCATTTAGATATCGTAAAGCAATAAAACGTGAATAAAATGCAAACATTAAAACGAGATAAGTTTCCTGGACATTTACGTTATGTATAAATATAGAATTGCGGTTTAAAAACGACTGAAAAGACTTTATGACTAAAGTCGGATCTATAAGTTGCTGGAATCAAATTCTAGGGCATTATAGGCATTTTTAAATCTTCAGACATTAAAAAAAATTAACAGAAATACTTTTTTTTAAGTGCGCTTTTCCACAAACCAGGCAAAGCACCCAAGGCTCTTAATATCATATAGAACGACAGAAACTGTATAGTATAAAAAAGCAAATTTCAAAAAACTCTACTGGTTCGTAAATGTTTATCAGAGTTTTATTTTTATCAGTCTATCCTCCACCACTATGTGGCAGCATTAATGTGCTTTTCATTCCTAATTGTGACTTAATAAGTCATTAAAGTGAACACAGACTAATAAATACATATTTCAGACTTAAGCTTTATCAGCTTGCAAAGTTTTACTGTCCGTTTTAATCATTTAAATTCTATTTGCAGTGAAAATGCTGGTATTTATTTCAGTTTCATGTCTTTATGCCAAGTATTTGCATTCACTAATAAATATAACTAAAAATCAAAGAAAGTAGATGCCAGTACAGTACAATACAACCACATTACAGATAAAAAACATGGACAGACCCTGGTAGCGCTCACCTTTTCTCTCCTCTGCCGTGTTGGCCAGCAGCGGCGCGGTGAGAACATGCATGCAGTACTTGTAGAAAAAGCTGAGGAACTCCGTCTTCTCCGTTTTCTACAAGGTTCAAACAGGAAATCGGCCTTATTTTACAAAATCATGTGCAGAATTATGTGTAAATATTGGTCTCCATGGAGACGAGAGGTGAGAGAGAAACTGACGTTGGTGGGAGCCAGCATGTTCTCGGGGTCGATGAGGGTACGGAGGAGCCCCATGAGCTGCACGGCTCCGCCCAGCTCAGGGTCCGAGTCGCAGATCATCTGCTTTATCACCAGGTTTATCAGCAGAACATCCTGAATAAACGAACAAACACACACACACACACACACACACACGGGAGTAAAACAGCTGTGCTTGCTGAACTTTCAGACAAAAAAAGAAAAAAAGATGAAGCCGTTTGTGTCTTCCTGATCTGCTGAACACTCCAAGCACTCTGTTAGGGCTGAATTTTTTATTTATATATATATTTTTTAAAAATTACTTTCTGTCTCATAGTTTAGAGCCGGTTATATTTTAACCAGTTTTAATACGGCTATTGTGTTTTTATCTAGACTAAAGGTGCTTTCACACTTTGGAAAGAAAAGCAGCTCACGTGACGCACGCACTGTAACCATAGCAACACTCTTCAACACCAGTCCTAGCTAGTATCAGCTAACTAACTAGCCTAGTTCACGCTGTCGATTAGAGCCATCATCATCAGAAGTAAAGATCTGTACAGCTCTGGTGATGGCGAGGTTGTTTGTCTTCGCTGTAGCTTTGAAGGCGGGAAATTAAGAGGATTTGAGCTGCGTGTACGACATCACGCACACGTTTTACTGGCTTTCGTAAGTCTCCTCGTGTTCGCTCACTAAAACGACTCATTGTCACCAGCACGTTATCGCTCAGGTTTATTTTTCTCGTCTGTCCGCTCGACGTGTCACGTGACTGGTTTGTGAAAAGCGTAATTATCTGTCGTCTATATCTATTCGTATACGTAATCGTTATAAACGCCGTTTCACGTTTGCACTCACGTCGTCTTCGGCCTGCTGTGGTTCCTGCATCACAAACTCTCGCACCATGGATGGACTGAACTCCACCAGGTAGGAGAAGATATCCGTGGCTGCGGCTCTCACCTGCAGGTCGTCCATCCCCTTTAAAAATAAATAAATAAATAAATAAAGATTTCAGTCTAAAATCAAACGCACTCGCAGCAGAAATATTACATTAACCAATAATATGTCCATGTTTAGACTCCGCCCCCTTCGCGCCTAGCAACCGCCGAGTGATCAGAAACTCACCATAATAATTTCCAACGCAGGTAAAATTCCTAGATTCGCCAACGTCTTGAAAAAAGCGTCTCTGTTTTGCGGTTGAAGCGTTTGTGAAAAAGCGCAGAACTCTTTGAAGAAGTTGACCTGAAAACACACACACACACACACACACACACTCCTCAGTTACACCAAAGATCACAGACAGAGTGTGTTTCAGTGAAAAGGAACGTAATCCTACCAGCTCTCTCCTTTTCCCGTCTTCCGTGGCTTCATCTGTGAGCTGAGCAAACACCTCGGTCAGGAATTTCTCGTCCTCCTAACGATCACGGGAAAAACAAAAACAGCAACAACCAAAAAAAAAAACAAAAACAAAAACAAAAAAAAACAATGATCTTAGATCTTAAATACATACTGCATAATACAATATGCAAATTATGCCGTAACTGGTCACTAGGTCTGTTCTGATGTTTATTTTCAGTCATGATAATTATCTAAACCTCATCAAACATCATCAGAAATTATTACAATTGACACTCATTCATATTTTCCACAATGTTTTTCCAAACTATCATTCAAATCTCTTTCACTTTCATTCCAACGTGATGCTTAATAAACGCTCATTTCCAAACGGGACGGATTTCATCACAGGATGGGAAAATATTCTGAAGAGTTCACGATAACAATATTACGCATAACGAATGCGTACGTAAGTCCAGCGTCATTTAAAAAAAAAAAAAAAAAAAACAGAATGAGTGAGGGAATTTGGCCGACTTGTCGCCTCGACCGAAACTTCCTGTTTCACCCCAGCAAAACAGGAAGTTACAGATGACTGCTCGAGAGGTCGAGAGAACTCAGAAATAGAAATAAAGAAATACATACGAAAATAGAAATATGAACAGTTTGATTTTGTTCATAAGAATTTCCATTAGTGAAAACATCTGGAGTTTTTTTTTTAATCATTTTTTTTCTTCTTAGCTTTCTTTCATTTCCAGTGAATAAAATAATCTTCAAGACTTTTTATGAACTTTATGACATTTTTCCTAATATACAGATAATATAAACAACAGCTAATGCCTGTATTTTCTGCCAAACATTTCATTTTTGCCTCCATTTTAATCTTTACAGATAAAATATCGTCATCAGAAGTGATGTCTCTCTGCGACTTTATTATTTTTGTGAGATTGTGTGTGATTTTTTTTCAGTTAAGTGTTTTATGTCTGTTATTTATTATAAAATTTACTTTAAAAAACGTTATTCACAATATGTTGGTACTTTAAAAAAAAAATTCTACCATAATGATAATGTACACTAATACACTAATAAAATAATAATAATAATAATAATAATAAATACACTAATAAAACGTTGCACTAATGGAAAATAAATAATCAAGATTTTTTTATAATATAAAATATGAACCTCATTGAACCTCCAAAAAACAAACAAACAAACAGAAGTAAGTAAGTAAGTAAGTAAGTAAGTAAGTAAATAAATAAATAAATAAATAAGGGAAAAACCCCGTGGTCGATGCCTCGTGTGAGTGAGGCGGCTCACCTGCAGCATGCTGACGATCTCCACCTTGTTGAAGAAGATGAAGGATGTGAGCGTGGAGAGGAAGTTCTCCTCGAAGACGGAGGGTGTGGGCAGGATGATGTCCTGGATGTACTGCACGCGGTAGGTCTGGTGGATCTTCTGCCTGAGCTCCGAGTCTGTGATGGGAATCACCTCCTTGAAGCGAGCCGTGTTGGTGAGGAAGTCGCGGTGCCTCCTGGGCTGGACGAGCGCCGGGTCGTACTCCAGGCAGCCCACCACGTCCATGATGCACTCGTCCGAGAACATGACCTCAAACAACGCCGCTTTGTTGAGGAACAGCGCTCCGCGTACGATCTCGTAGAGGTGGCGCAGACCTTCGTGCTCGCCCAGCTCCTCGCACGTCCTGAAGAGCTGCAGCAGCCTCTGCATGTAGCCATCGCTCACCAGCGCCAGCGCCAGCTTCTCCCTGCGGATCGGGGAGGACAGGACCGAGGTCACCAGGTCGGCGATCTCCTCCAGGCGCGGGAGCTCGCAGGCGGGAAGCTCCACCGCGTGGCTCGTCTCAGGAATCTCCTCAAAGCGCTCCTCCTCCGACTCGTCGATGGGATCCTGCGTGATCTCTACAGACGGATCTTTGCCCTGAACCTGAACAGTGACAAAAACATTTTTATTTTTTTTTTTTTAAACAATGTGTCCACGTTTGAGTGAGCAGATCTGATGTGTTTGGCGGTCGTTATGGTAACAATGCGTAGTGCAGAGCCGGAGAACGTCTGGAGAACATGTGGAGTGTTCAGTGATGATTCCTGTATGCAGAGCTGGGCAATGTTACGATATAATGTCGATATCGTGATAAATTACGTTAGTGAGATATCATGCGTATCGAAATATCTTCTTTTTATAACTTTTTATAAACTCTGATTGGAAGCAGTGGATTTTAGAGATAGATAGTGTTGAGTTTTGTCAGCATTAAAGCTTCATCAAACTGATTTTTTCCACGTTTACTAAATAAATAAAGAAGGAAAGAAGGAAAGAAAGAAAGAAAGAAAGAAGAAGAAGGAGAAAGCAACACCACTGTTTAGCCGGCAGTTACATATCGCGATGTACTGTATCGTCTATCACATCGTAAAACTTCGCAAAAACAGATTTCCGTTTCACAAACTAATTTTGCTGATCTACGACACGGCAGCGGTGAAGCTGTGAAGCTGTGAAACCTTTTACCTGACAGATCTTCTCCCAGATCTCATCGCAGCCAGCCTTTTCCTGGAAACTCAGAGCCAGGTCGTAATTTTCCGCCTCGGACCAAACGATAAGTGTGTCCTAAAATTTAAAAAAAAAAAAAAAAAACATCAGAGAAAGAGCACGAATCAGAAATATGAGAACAGACTAAATACGCAAAACCCAAGCAGAAAATATATAGCGACTCACTTGCTGTTTCTGATACGCAGTGTTCGGGTTGATTTTGGACTCCAGTAAGAGCGAGCCTGAGGAAGATGAACAGAAGAAAGAACAGTTAGAATTACAAACTCGAGATGAACAGCAACTTTATTCAGATTTAAAGCTAAAAAGTACAAGAAGGAACCTTCTAAAGGAAATTAAACCACATGTTTATCAGGTTAGTTTTCAGTCAGAAAAGACGGCTGATAAATAAAAGTTTCATTAGTAATAATATTTGTAAGAAACGTTTACTGAAGCACAACGCACCTCTAGTTCATTGCATACGTAACCTTTAATTTCGTAATTAATCATCGTCAACTCACGACAGCCTGCGTTTACGATTAAAATAACTCGGTTATGGCGAGTTACAGGATCAGAGTGTAAGATCTGTGGGGTTTTTTGCTACATTTTAAAACAAAAACAATAAAAAGCATCATATGGAAATTGTGAAGTAGTCTGAACGGGATAAAAATAACAGCAATTCCTATAAATTATGTATTTTATATATATATATATAAACTCCAATACATTTGTGTAACGATAGTCACAATCTTAGATAAGTTAAAAGCTGTGTAAAATAAGAGTTAGAAGTATAAAAAATTTTTTTTTTTAGAATTTAGTGTTGAACTGAGTTTTTATTTTTTGCTCATAATAAACAAATTTTTGTTGAATTTCTCTCCTTTATTTAACCTCACAGCAGCACAATCCCATCACACGGCTCATTATATCTCATAACATCCCTAAAAAAGATTCTTCACACTTTATAAAAAATACTTTTATAAAAAAAATAAGATCTATAAATGCAAAAAGTTTCACTATTAATAAAATAAGTATTTGACCTTTTCTCTCTCTCTCTCTCTCTCACACACACACACACACACACACACACACACGAATATTACACTTTTTTAGTAATTTTAATTTATAAATTTACACTTTAATGCACAAAAAGGAACTTAAATCACACACAGAACTTAATAAAGTGTAATAAAGTGAGTTTGGCACTAAATAATATTAAATCTGAATAAAAGTAAATATTTATATTAGCTATATTAAAGATTAAAGATTTAATTGCAGGAGTAAACAAGCATGTTGAAGCTTTATGTACAATTCTTTCGTGTTTTATTTTATTTATAACAGTTTCTTGGTAAAGTAACAAACCTGTCCAGATGTAATATATAATTATAATCAGGTCCTGGCGTATAACAGTTAGCTTAGCTTAGCTAGCATGCTACGTGTTGCTTGTAAAATGCTTGTTTTGAAGAATATTAGCTATTTATCAGCAATTTTTTATTTCAATTCCGTTTTTTGGTTGTTTATTAGTATTAACTGGGATTCAAAACAGTAAGAGGAATAACTCTGGTGATGAAGCTAGCATAGTTTCCTGACTCGAGGATCAACTTAGCTTAGCTTAGCCTAGCCTAGCTTAGCTTAGCATAGGCCAGCTCTCGGAGGCTTACCGTCCGCCTCGGCCCGCACCAGCAGCGCTATGCCGTTTAACCGATCCACATAGGCGGATGAAACGTGTCCGGTTCCCTGGTCGTCCCATTGTCGCTCCTCGTTCAGCGTGTAGACCTTCACACGCCGCCGCGTATCCGACATGCTTTATTTCTGAATCACAAACCCCCAAAAATCCTCCCCGAAATGTGTCTCTTTTTCCTTAACCCCTACTTTCACACTTCACACTTAATAACCACATGTTACTGGTTAACTACAAATGCCTACCAGGTACACAGGACCACTTAAAAGCGCTAAAAAACACACCTAAGTGCTTAACGTTATCCAACATGTACGCTTTTTTTAATACAAAAACTACCCGAGTGTCGTTTTTCGCTATTATCGCTCCAACACAACGGCCGCCATCTTGTAAACCCTATTTATGGTTGTGTTCCAATTCACAGGCTCGTGCACTCACTAGGGCGCCTAGATAGCCGCAGTTTGGGAGGAGTCTACGCGGAACCTACGCGCTCTCGTTAGGACACTAGAACGCTTAATAGAGCGCGAGCCGCGGCTATGTCCGAAACCACACCCCATTCACTATCTAGTGCACTATTTTAAATGTCCGCCATTTTGTAGTCACGTCTGAAAAGCCTTGTGAGAAAGATAGGGCTGTGAGCCGATTCCAAAATGAGTCGATTCAACGACACAGGCGTTGGGAAATATGAGAGTCGACTCTGAAGTTTGGGGAGTCGAGTTCACTTGTTTCACTGTGATGTGAGAAAGAAGCAGCTACTACAACTAACAAGGATATTCAGTTTTACTTTTGGAAATGTAAATTTCATGACAAGATGTCGCCAAGTCTAAAGAGTTGATTTAGCTAGCATTATCTTACACTAAACAAGTTCAAGTTGTACAAGTTCATTGTACAAACTGTAAAATGTAAAAACTTGACTGATCACACCTTGGGAATCACACATGCAATGTCGTTTTGCACTATTTATTTTTACAAAACCCTGTGCTGTGGTTTAGTTTTCGGAATCGAGACAGTGTCGTGTGGAATCGACTCCATTGATTCACAACAGCGGGAATCAGAATCAGAATCGACTCCCAAAGTTTTGGAACCGAACATAAAACGTAACGGTTATCTTCAATCACGTGTCTCGTTCTAAGCCAATCACATCGCATTCTCTGACGTCACCGGCGCTCTTCCGGGTGTTCTTCAGACTTTGGTCAGAGCTCTGTAACTGACAAACTAGCAAAAATGTATTTATAGAAAGGAACTTTGACAAGAGTTTTCTTGAATTAAATCATGTTTCAGCCTCTCCTCAACCACACTTGTTAATGGAAATGGACCACCAATGGCCCCTATAAACTCTAAAACTACTTATTACTCCAAGTTTCCAAAAAATTTTGTTTATTTTGTCATAATTTGAGGTTACACACTTGTAAAATCTCTTGAACACTATGTGGTGCTGAGAAGATTGTATCAGGTGCTGAAGTGTTGTTGAGGTTTTAAACCCTGTGTGAAACATTTTATTACACACTTCTGACTTGTGGGTCACCACAACACTTGCTGTTTGCTGGAAATGTTCAGTTTGGGACTGTTTCTCAGCAATGAACACAGCAATGAGACCACAGTGTTAAAACACCACACCTTCCTGGAAAACTTTTTCTACCTAATATCACCATTTTAACCCCTTTAAATATATATTAATATACATTATCTTACTTGTGCAAGTCAACAACCATCCATCTCTTGTTATTCTCATGGTATTAGAAGATGACGAGATGTTACGTGTGTGAAACATCATATTCTATCAAAGACAACAACATTTTCTGGCGATTGAGAGCAATAAACAGTTATTACACATGTATTATATACATACAGGGGTGCCAATATTTTTGCCACACAATTTTTGAGAGAAAGTAAATCTTCTGAAAAGCAGTTCTTATGTATCTGGAATGTAACTACTTACTGGATAGGAAAATAATTTCTCCAATTGTTTGTGGAAAATGTGTTTAATTTAAATTTTATATATCTTATTTTTTTAAATCCTACTCTCTTGATGGGTGCCAATATTTCTGAAGTTGACTGTAATAACAAGCCTAATCATCCTGCAACTCAGACTGGTTGTGAAGCTGAAAACACTAAACACAATCATTGTAATTATCCATACAAACCACTCTGTCCTTTTCCTCAGCTCATGTTATTTGGTTATAACCAGAAGTCCGTAACATACCATTTCACTTCATTAACACAGTTTTTATAATTTTTTTTTTGTGTTAAAAACAGTGCGCATCTCAACAAATCACCTGCAGCAAAGCAACAGTTTCCCCGCTCCTGCTTCCCAGCCTAAACCCTGGATTATGAGAATATCCATAACACATCATCTGGCGTAAAATCATGAGCTCACACTCAGAATCTGTTAAACGCTAAAAGGTGACGCAGTGAAACTCCTTTCTTTCTGAATCCAGATGGACTCGAGAGGCTGATACGTAAATAAACTCAGTCCAAAGCACATTAACGAAGAGGTCAGGAGGAAGGTGACGTCTATCCGTCTGCTGTTCCCATTGTGATGCTCTGCCTCTCGCTCAGCGTCTTCACCACCGTGGCTGCGGGAGACTGGAGCACTTTACGCGACAGCCTCATCCTGCCATCCGTGGGGTCGCGTCCGAAATATTTCACCTGCCACGTACAGGAGAAAGAACCAAATCTTTGGTTTCACCAGCTACTAAATTTACATAGACAAATGACAGTGTTTTTCCACAGAGATGTGATTATAACACAAAAATATAACCTGATCTACTGTTAATTTATAGCTGTCCAGTGCAAGAGTGTTAGCGTTTTATCAAAGTCTGAGAAACTCACAGAGTGATTTTTAGAAAGTGTTTTTCAGCTATTACAGCACGAGCACGTCTCCAGCTTATAAAAGACGGAAAGGACTGGATACAATAAGAGAAAATCTTACTGTTTACACTTTATTGTTGACACTTGAGTTGTATTTGGAACAATATTACTCTGAAATCCTTGATAAAATCTACGGAAGAAGAGTCACAACATCTCGTCACTATGTTTCTGGGCAGACAACAAAAAAAACCTCCCGCCAACCAATCAGCAAGCGAGAGCATCAGTGAGTCTTTGTGCTCCATGCTTACCCATAAACCCCCTCTTTGTATCGCAACGCAGACACGCAAAAAACATGCTTCCATACATAGTATAAATCAGTCCTTGTATAAGAAGTATAATCATACAACATCTCTGAGGAAAGGTGAGGCTCATCGACAGTTTTATTGCAGTAGCAATTCGCTAAATATGACAAACTATTCCGTTAAATATTCAACATCTCAACCAGACATTTCTGTTTCGGGTATTTGAGACGCAGTACACACCTGGATCTGCTGGCCGACCTCCAGTCCGAGAGCACTGGGATGTTTGATCTAGAAAAACAAGATGGTGAAGAACATTTTCCGTTTCGGTTTGCGTCACCAAAATACACACTCTGACATTCATTCTACAGATTCTTCCCTCTGAAAAAGTAGTTCCAGCTCCGAAAAGACTAACTTATGCAGATTAAGAGCTTCACTTACAAACAACTTTGAGTAAACAACTGCACTTAGACTTTCATTATAATCAGGTTGCCAGTTCTGGAAAAAGATTGCAGGTGTTTTTTGTTTTTTTTGGGAAAGTTTAAATATAGGCTGCTAAGATTGTGTTTTAAAGGATTACGGAGTGAAAAATGGCAAATCAGAAATGCGTGTGCACAACGGTGAAGTTGTTTCCCACTCAAAGAGAAAAAGAATTTAAAAAAGAGCCTTCCTTTTCTAAGACCCAAACTTTTCGGGCTAGTTTCAGGTCTTTTTGCCTTTTTCGGGCTGGAACTTTTTTGCTGAGACCTGGCAACCCTGATTATAAGTGTGTCTGGAGTAAACAGGTTTTCAGGGTTTTTTTTTTCTCAGTGTAGAAAGACAGCAAGAAAGAAAAAGAATGACAGAGATACAAAGACAAAAAAAGAAATATAGAAAAAGCAACAAAAAATGAAAACATAAAGCAAAATAACACAGAAGAAAATAATCTTAAAGGAAAAAAGAAAAAAGAAAAAAAAACAGAAACAAGCAAAAGATGTCAAGACAAAGTAGAAAAGAAAGAAAGAAAATAGTAAAGGGACAGAATGACAAAGGAAGAAAAAGAATGACAGAGATACAAAGACAAAACAAAGAAAAAAGAAATACAGAAAAGCACCAAACAGGGCTAGTTGCCGTTTTTTTTTGTTTTTTTTTGGGCTGGTTTATAAACAGGCTGCTCAGATTATGCTTTAAAGGAAATAAGTTTAAAGCAACTAAATCTAATTCTAATTTCTGTAAATATTGGCTCTGGCAAACAAAGGGCAAGTGCAAGTTTTGTAAGGAATATGGAGTGGATAATGTCCAGACCAGGCGAAAATAAAAAGCCGTATTGCAGACATAACAAATTAGAAATGCGCGCGCACCACGGTGAACTTGTTTCACACTCAGAAAAAGAAGAAAAATGCGTCTCCCTGTTCAAAATGCCTGAACTTTTCGGCCTAGTTTCAGGTCTCTGTCTGCTTTTTGTGATATAGTTTTATGGCGACATTTTTTGTTGCATCATCTGTAAATAAATAACACGAGTTCCACAAAAATCAAACACTAAGTGAGTTCAATCCATAAATAAATGGTTTTTTTTTTCACTGGGTCTGCTCTAGCCAATCAGATCGCGAGACGACTTTTCGCTAATGCTAACATTACTCCATGCAATCACAGCAAACGTGCACAATCAATCAATAAGCAGCAGTGAGCAGGGAAATGTCTGGAGAATTCAAAATTGAGAATTAAAAAGAAAAAAGGAACGTCTTATCGCCTGACGAGAGCGTAGCTGGTCTGGAATTTTTTTTTAATAAGTGTATGTGGAGTAAACAGGTTGTCTCTTTTTTTCTTCGAGGACGATCTTACCCGTTTATGATCGAGCTGCGAGTTGTGTAGTAGCACAGCACTCATGTTGGGATAAAGCTTCACCATTACACCACTGTCTCTGTACAAATATCACAACACACACCAACAATCATCAGCACACTGAAAAAATAAACGCAGCTAAGAAAGCCATGGCGGTGTTCACACATGGTACCTGATTTCTGTGATGGTTGCCGTGTACACGGCCCCGAATTCCAGCTGCTGTTCTTGCTGTAAAACAAAACAAAACAAAAAATACACTTATTTTTAAAATCACGTCTTTTTTCATCCACAAATCATGATCATATAAAGTTACAAAAGCAGAACGCACGTCGTCTTTGCAGATGTCGGTGATGAACTCCTGAGCCTCGTGCATGGCGTGTGGAGTCGGAGCGAACACCGAGAACGTCTCCTCGTCCACCTGGCTTATAGTCACGCCTGAAAGAAAACACAGCCAGGATCATGGAGGAGAAAAGAAACCAAATGTAAAGGAACTGGAGTTAATAATCTGCAGGATGTCATCAGCTCTGAATCATTCAGAACAATAATCAGTTTTCAGTACTGACAGGAACAACGTACCAAAGATACACAGAAAAAACAACAGGAACACAGAAAGACGGACATAAAGAAGGTGTAAAAAGACAAAAAGATTACAAAGATGGGCAGAAAGACAGAAAGGATGACAAAAAGATTACAAAAAATACAGAAAAAGCAGCAAAAACTAAAGAAAGAAAGAAAAAGAGTGACAGACAGACATACAAAGACAGAAACATAATTGAGAGAAATCAACAAATACATGTAGATAAAAGGAAAGAAAGAAAGTAGTGAACATACAGAAAAAAATAAGAAAAAAGAAAATGAATCAAAAATATATAGAAAGAAAAAAAACAAATAGAGAAAAGAAAGAAAATATAGAGAGAAACGTAGTAAAGGAAGAAAGAAAACATGAAGAAGGAAGAAAATGGACAGAAATAAAGATGGAAAGAAAGAAAAGGATAGACAAACACAAAAATGATAGAGAATTCAGAACAAATAACAAAAACATAAAGAATAAAAGAAAGAAAAGAGTGAATCTGGAAAAAAAAAGGAAAATGGAAGAGAAAATGCAAAATATAAAAATAAAAAACAAATATAAAAGAAAGAAACAAAGCAGAAGAAAGAAAAAGAAAGAAATACACATAAATGTATGTGTGCGCGCGCGCGTGTGTGTGTGTGTGACGTGGCACCTGTCTGCGCCTGTAGTCGGCGGAGGTTGTATCCTCCAGGACCCACAAATCGAGCTCTTCTGGAAATCGGCACACGAACGTTTTCTTCAGACAGTAAACACATTTCACATTGTAAGAAAAAAAGTAGAAAAGTACAAACAGGAAATGAAAAAGAAAAACACACACAACCACTATGTGTCTAAATCCGTATGTCTTCCTACCAACAACAGGGCCGTTCTCCTTCCTCGAGCCTCTGGGCTTCGAAATGGTTTTATTCATGATGCCTAAAATCTCTCTCTTAGCCACTGAAACAGAGAGGAGCGAGTGAGACTGTGCAGAAACTCCACGTGTGTGTGTGTTAGAAACACGTGTGTGACGTGTGTGTGTGAGACACGTGTGTGACGTGTGTGTGAGATGTGTGTGTGCAGTGTGTGTGACGTGTGTGCGTGCACGAGATGTGTGTGACGAGTATGAGACGTATGTGAGTGTGTGTGTCCAGTGTGTTGAGACATGTGTGACGTGTGACGTGTGTTTGTGTGTGCATGAGACGTGTGTGTGTTCAGTGTGTGTGAGACACTTGTGAGACACGTGTGTGACGAGTATGAGACGTGTGTGAGTGTGTGTGTGTGTGTGTGTGTGTGAGACGTGTGTGTGATGTGGTGGTCACCTGTCGCCTGCTGGATGGCCTCCATTACGATTTTCAGAGGAAGTCCCGGGATCTTAATATCAGCCTGAGAGAAAACACACACACACACATTAACACACACATGTGAAATGGTTCTAATCACAGGTCAGGGTTCTCTATAGTCGGGGGTTCTCTATAGTCGGGGGTTCTCTATAGTCGGGGGTTCTCTGTAGTCGGGGGTTCTCTGTAGTACCTGTAACGCAGTGATGCCTTTGCTTGTTCCGGCCATTTTAAAGTCCATGTCTCCATTATAGTCCTCAATCCCCTGCAATTATAAAAAATAAAAAAAAATTTAAAAAGACAGAAATAAAAAAAAAAATGCACATTAAATACAAAACATTCATGCGTGTGAGTATAGCGTTAATACACAGAAAAAGAAAGAAAGCAAATAAAAGACAAAGAAAGAAAAAGTAGAATAATGTACAAACAAAAAATGAAAAAGGAAGTAAAATTTAAAAACAACAGACAAGAAAAAAACAAACAAACAAATGAAAAAGAAAAGGAAAATGATAAAAGAACAGAAAGAGGAATACAAAGATAAGGAGACATCACAGAAAAGAAAGAAAGAAAGAAAGCAAGCCATAAAAACGAACAAAAAACCCTAAAAAAACAAAAAAAATAAACAAAAGAAAAAGGTCAAGAAAAAGAAAGAATGAAATTTAGAAACAGACAAAACAAAATAGTGAAAGAAAGAGAGAAAGAGAAAGAGAGAGAGAGAGAGAGAGAGAAAAGAACAGATAAGCAGTCGTGTATGTGAGTGTGGTGTTAATAGACTTACTAAAATATCGGTTAGTAATCTGTAGTCATGGATTTCGGAGAGTTTCTCAGGGTTTGGTTTGGAAATGAGACCCACAGCCACTCCGGCCACCGCTGAGGATATCGGCACACCTGACAACACAAACTGCTGATCAACACCTGCTCTCATCACATCACGTCACATCACCTCATCACGACTCAATAACATCCCGCAAGTCCAACACGTGGAAGCAGAACGAAACAGAACACACAAAGAAAACAGAAATACAGAAAACAAGGAAAAAAACAACATAAAAAGAATTACAAAGATTACAAAAAGAATGAAAAAAATACAGAAAAACAAAAATGGAAAAATGGAACACAAAAACACACGGAGAAAAGAAGGAAAGAAAGAAATATGACAGCAAAAATATAAAAAAGCAACAAAGTCAAAGAAAGAAAGAAAGAAAGAAAGAAACCTCACCGGCGTCCATTAAAGCCAGACTGCCTCCACACGCCGATGCCATGGATGACGAGCCTACACAATACACACAGGAAGTGACAACACAGCTCACTGAATACATGGATCACAACGGCAACGTCAGTAACGAGGTCAACGTCAGTAACGAGGTCAACGTCAGTAACGGGGTCAACGTCAGTAACGAGGTCAACGCCAGTAACGAGGTCAACATCACTATCGAGCTCAACGCCAGTAACGAGGTCAACGTCAGTAACGAGCTCAACATCACTATCGAGCTCAACGCCAGTAACGGGATCAACGCCAGTAACGAGGTCAACGCCAGTAATGAGGTCAACGTCACTAATGAGGTCAACGTCACTAATGAGGTCAACGTCAATAACGAGGTCAACATCACT
>CM040481.1:2364339-2378209 GCA_022758105.1 Pangasianodon gigas
AAAAGAGTGTAAAGTTCAATTCTAATTCTTTTTTAAATGTTACAATGGTACAAAAAAATATATTTTAAAAATATTCTACATTAAGTTTTATATTCTAAAGCTTCCAAGAATTTTGGAATTTAGAACTTTTGAATCTTTAAAAATATTACAATGTTACAAGAATAAAACATTTTAAAAGACCCCACGTTACAACCTGCATTCTAACGTACCAGGTATTTCGGAATTTAGATATTTAGAAACTTTTTAAAATGTAACAGTGCTGCAAATATTTCTAGAATTTTAGAATTGAAAACTTTCGAATCCTTTAAAAAATTCAAAATACTAAAGTTCTAAGAATCTGGAAGTTTAGAATCTTTGTAACACGTTAGTGTTACAAAACTAAGACATTTTAAAGTATTCTGAAGTTCCACATTCTAAAATTCTAACAATTTGGGAATTTAGAATTTTAAGCACTTTTTAAAATGTAACAAGGTTACAACAATATAAAGCAACTTAATTCTAAAATTCTAAATTCCAAAAAACAAAGAACTTATTTTACTTTAGAATTACTTTAGAATTTAGAATTTTACTTTAGATTTTTTAAAAACTTTTTTTTTAACTGTTGAACTTTAGAATATTTTAAAATGTTACAGTGTTACAAACAAAATATTTTATTCTAAATTTCAATTTTACAGTTCTAGGAATTTTGGAATGAAGAACTTTAGAATACTTTAAAATGTTACAAAAACAGTTTAAAAGATTCCAAAGTTCTACAGACTAAAGTTCTGAGGATTTTGGAATGTAGAACTTTAGAATCTTTTTTTAAATATTACAAAAAAGAACTGGTTTAAAAAAATTTTTTAGAATTAAAAATTTATTTATTTATTTATTTATTTATTTATTTATTACAGTTTTGGGATTTAGAACTTCAGAATCTTTACAATGTTACAAACATAAAAATGTTTTAAAACTTCCTAAAGTTCTAATTTCCAAAACTGTAACAGAATCGTGTCATCTTGGCACGCTGTCATGCCGTAGTTCCTGAGTTCGTGTCTCTAAAGGTTCTATTTTCTTTAATATCGTTTCCATAATAAAAGCTAAGAACCCTTAACTATCCACTGAAGGAACCGTATTTCTAATCGCGTATATATATCAAATAATTGGAAATGTCTCCAAACATTCACGCCCCTCCCCATTCCTCTGTCAATTACATACTGTAACCTGATTGGCTCTGACATTTTATGATGTAATAACATTCTCCTGTCATGTGATTGATCACGTTTGCGCTGTGACGAGTCTGAGCACACTGAGGTGAATTCTCCTGTTTATCGTAAAGCGCGTGTTTTATGAAGATTTGAGGTTTTATGAAAGTCACCTATATACACGGAGTTATCGGTCACCACGTATCTGTGATGGTGGACGCCTTGAGGAGAGCCGTCATCTCGCACTCGAGGACTGAAGAACCTCTGTACGCAGAAGAAACAAACACACGTGAATTTACGTGACCATAAATAAGACGTTCTTTATAGTGATGTGAAGGAAAAGAAATAGTCGTGTGAGGAATAAAACACTCAGTGGTATACTGTTACGGGAAAATAATCAACAACGGGGAGGTGTGATGAGATGAAGCGCGGTTACTGTTATCACCCTGAAGTGTTTTATTCCTTTTACACCACAGCATTTTACACCACTAATTACATTTTCATTTAATTAAGGAATGACATATTGTACTTGTTATCCGTTTATAGTTACATTTAATGCTGTGGAACGTCCATGAAACAAATCTAGAGATTTTTGCAACATGGAAGCAGAAATCTGAAATAAACTCGCTTTGAATCAATGTGAATGATTCAAAAATGGAAAAAAAATGGTGAAAACCAGAATGTTACAATATTACATTTCACATAATGTGAATATTTCACTTGAATATCATCAGATTGACTTTTATTTAACTTGCACTTACAAGTAAAGACCACTAGGTGTCAGGCTACTCTTTCATTTTTGCCTAAACTCTTCCTTTTAAACAAATAAACTTCCTTTTAAACAAATGATGTCAAGTGTAAATTTGACCAGTTTTATCATTATTAACACCACTGACTAAGTTCTTATTAGCTATATCACATAAACACACATGTAAAACTTTCAAAGTGTTGTTTATTTTAGCTTTAATACCCATTTTATAAACTATAACGCTAACATATGAAGGTGTACGCACCGCCTCCATGGAGCAGTTGGCCGTCTGGATGCACAGGCTTTGTAAGGACCACAGGAAGTTGAAGGTGAGCGGGTGTGTCTGCTCTCGGCAGCTTATCAGCAGACGCACTCTGACGTGCTTCAGGATCAAAGCCTCGCGCAGCATGCCGTCGATACGTGACCAGTACTTACTGCGAGAACACACGGCACAACCCAAGCTCCACAATAAACACACACTGAACCACAGACGTGCCATTTTATCCTGCTGCGCTTTAAAGGTGACAGTAATGACCCTCAGCGTCAGCACAGAGGCTCGGCAGAATTATGCTAATGTATTCAAATAAAAGCAACCTGAATCTGATCAGGAGTTGTAGACGGACTCACTTGTGTGGACTGCTGCTCAGGAGAGGCAGATAATCCGTCATGGATATGCAGATGAAGCGCTTGGCGTCCTGAATGACACGGAAAATGGCTTCGATGTCCGTGGTCCGGTCTTTGGGGCGGAAGATATTTGGAGAGCTCTGAGACAAGACAACAACAATATTAGCACAAACAATGTTTCTCTCTCTCTCTCTCTTTCTCTTTCTCTCTCTCTCTGTCTGTCTCTGTCTCTCCTCTCTAAACTTTCTGTTGTTTCCTCCAATTTTGTTAATGTATTAGTTTAGATAGATTAAGCATTGTTGACTAAACAAAACTGGAATAAACCACTTCGGGCCATGCTGTTGCAGGAAAATAATCCACGCCCTGGTGGTGTGATATGGCCTGACGCAAAGCGGATTATTCTCCTGTACCAGAATGCTAGCATATAGTAATGGCAAGTGTGTTATTCCGCTTATACCACAATAAATAATGAATGACACATAATGATGTTTTATCCGTTTATAGCTACATTTAATGTTATGGAACATTTGCGAGACTTCCGTCGTAATGTTCTGTCCCTCAGGAGCCGAGAAACTTTGAAAGCGTAAACTACTCTGTCCTGGCGGAAAACTTACTGACTGTTACAAAGCGCTGACACTGGAAACTCCTTCCATAAACGTTAAATAAACACCTACTTACAAAAAAAAAACCACAACGTCATCATGTCAATGATGTTATTTGTTCAATAAAGTTATTTTTTTAAAAATCTGTTTATTATTAGCTTTAGTTTATGTTGAGCGTCCGGCGTACAGGTCCCTGTGAACGAGCCGTTACTATAGAAACGATAACGTATTAGAATATAAACCTGTGATATGCAGCTGCACTATTGTTATTGAAAATTAAACACCTTCTGATTCGATAACTCAACAGCGCTGTGGTTTAAATATTACCATTAACCCAGGATTGCTTTTACTTGTAGTTATAATGACCATCTACGTATTCATATATTTAATAATAATATTAATAATAATGGACATCTCATTTCGTAATACAGCAAATGTTAAAAACTCTCAACACTTTGACAAAAGAAGTCTTCTACGTGACGTCCTGAAGCCTTTAACCTTCAAAGACAGGGATTAGTCACTCTTTCTGGGAAGAGATGGAGAAGTTCTCAGTGTCCAAATATATCTCTCTGAAGAGTCCTCGCTCGCGGACAGAGTGGCTGTGAACATGAGATCGATTACAGCCTGCAAGCTCTTCAGGACACTAAATTATACCGCTCGCAGCTTTTTGTCTGGAAATTTTTAAGAAGCTATTGATCACGGATGAGCGAGATTTATTTCCGAAGTCCAGTGGCCTTCTGGTTTGACCGAGTGAGTGGATCAGGGCAAATGTTCTTCTACTTAAAGTTAAGGTGGTTTGAAATGATAAAAATATAAATCTTAAAAATATGTCAATTAATAAGCATTCAGTATGTATACGGTGCCCTCCAGAATTATTGGCACCCCCCGTTTAACCCCTTCCAGGATTTTCCTACTCATTAAAATGCATAAACGATAAATTTCACTGATTGGATAACTAATTAAACCTGCTGCAGTGGACGTGAAAAAGAAACGAAATATATAATGTTTTCTCAAAATTCTTTCTCAGACATATTTATCAAGGATAAGAAAGTGTAAGAAATAATTTTGCTGTTGTTGTTGTTGTTGTAATATCTGAAAGAAATCAGCTCTGAAGGGGTTCAAATGAGCAACAATTATTGTACATTGCAATAGTTGTAGTCCATGTGTAAACTACTGGTCTATAATGGTGTATATAGAAAGCTTTTGAAAGCTATATAGTTTTGCTCTCAGAAACAAAGAGGCTAAGCAAGGAGAGAAAAAAAAAAGAAGTCTGTCATTTGAGGTAAAAAAACACTTTGAGATCAGAAAAAAAAAAACTGTGGGAACCCTGCTGAAAAAAAAAACAATAGAAACATAGAATTTGTAATGTTGTAATGGTTATAATGGGAATTGTATTGGTTTTAATGGAAGCTGTAATGGTCCCTGTGGGTCTCTACTGGTAATTTGTTGCCTTCTATTGGTGGCATGTTATGTCTAGTGGATACCATTAAGGACCAATCATGGTAATGTAATGGTTTTAATGGCTGGCTGATGGCAGGGTTGCCAACTTTGGCTTCCTGGCTGGAATGAGATTTATGAATCAAATGACCTTTTTGTTGCAGTGTTGAAATGAGAATTAGGGGCAAAATGTGCATCAAAAGGTCATGAAAACAATGTAAATGTAAATATACAATTTATGCTTTTCTTTATTTTGAAGTAAAATAGGACAGACATTTTCCTGACATGTCTCATGAGCCCACTTTGTTGAATGTTGGTTGTTGTATGCAGAGGCTGTCATCTGCACAGGTGGCTCATATTGACTCGTTTCTATTTCTTCCTTGCCATGCCCTTGTCTTTGCTCTCCGCTGCCGTCACTAGTCTTCATTAAAATATCGTCCCTGTCTTCTCCAGTGTCTTTACCCTCTCTCTTCCTAAAATACTTTAGAATACTCATCTGCAATTGTAATGATCACAACTGTTTTTCAAATCTCCAGAAATCTGGCTGACGCAGGCTACATTTTCAGTAATGAATGAATAATAGCTATTTTAGACGTGAATCAAATGATTTATGTGCACAAACATTCCACAACGATGTCTCAACATCTCCGGCGATCGTCGAACGGGCGGCGGTTAGCGGCTTATATACAGCGACCTTGCACGGCGCGGAAGACATGTGATTGGTACAGAACCCAGCCGCTTCAGACTGGTCCAATCAAGAAGTTATGGGGCTTCATTGGTCTAATTAAACCCGATAATTAAACCTTCTTGATACTGACAGAAAAAAAAACCCTCATATGAGCAGATTTGTGACTATGTTGTATTTTTACATTGGTTTGTTGTTTAATGTGGCGTGAGACTCACTTGGGCAGTGTGAGTCTGAGCCTGAAAGCGTGTGTAAGTTGGCAACCTTGCTGATGGTTTGTAATATTATTTGTAGTGGAAACCATCAGAATTTCTGTGATGGTTTCTATTATTTTTTTCAGCAGGGAATTTAAAAAAAAACTGAAGAGATGAATGTTGTTCTTTCTTTAGCAGCCCACAGTCGAGTCCACAGAAGCTATAGCTAATCATAAGAAGCTTATGCTTATGATATATAGCCATATTTAATACACACAATACGACACAGTTTGTTATTGTACTATACCTGTTTCATTAGCTAGCATTAACTAGTCGGCATTAATTAGTTAGCTAGCTATGTTAGTCAGTTTGCTTTTAGCTACTAATTTACAGAGTGACTGTGAGTTAGCTATGTTGTGTTTTTTTGCAGGACATAAAAATGACGTTCAGAGCAATAAGGTTTGTACATGTAGTAATGTAGAGGTAGTAATCTTCAACATCATTTCATTATATTTCATAAAACATGCCAGTAACTAGCTAGGAGGACACTGAGTTTATTTTTTTAGCTCTCAGATCTCCAGTTATTAAATTCGCTACTATTTTATTTAAAAACTCAGTAAAATGTTAAACCCTGGTTACGATCCTGATCATAAGTAAGGTTTTTTTTGGGCTCACCGAGACGTAGGCTTTCGCCTGGGAGCCGTTGAGATGAAAAGAAAAATGTTCCTCCTTGCTGTAGAGGGCGCTCAGCCTCTTGGACCATATCGCCGGGACAAAGTCCCTGTACTCCAGCTGCCAGTAGAGATTGAAGATCCTGTGCAGGTCCACAGCCAAACATCTGCATTCATAAACGATGATGCCGAGCTCCTTCAGCTGCCACACAGTAAAGGGTTAAAAATCATGAGCACTAATAAATAAAATGCTGGTTAGGTTTAATTCTACAGATTTGCTGTATTTTTATCACCGTAGACAGAGATCTCCAGTCCATAGCAGCGCTGCCAATGTACATGTGTTTCCTGTCCACCACCCAGAAGGAGGAACGGAGCTCACCGTTGGTGAGGGCCGTCATGTTCAGATAACGCACTTCCGCACCTACATCGGGCGGCAAAACGTTCAGAGAAACTTTTTTAAAATATTTTTAACGGACCACATACACAGCTGAGCCTTTCTTAAACCCTGCCCCCTAAGCAGTGCATGACCAATCGTAGCTTAGCAACTCTAGCCACCCTTTTTACAGGATTGAGCTATCAGGAGGAACCACATGACCGGTTGTCAAAAATTAATCATCAGCTTTAAGATATGAAGCTAGCTAGCGAGAAAGCCTGGCTAACAAATCCAATTAGCATTTACGCATTTACGCTAGTTTCTGTTTTCCGTTGCGCCTTTTAAAGCATTAACACGTTTGATTTGGTGAGATTGAGATCCTAATTTTTGTATTTGGTTGACTATGATTAAGGGATACGTATTGACACACTTCCTGGCCGTTATCTGCTTTTGGGTGAATCGTAAATTACTCACAATTTGAACATATAGTGCCACATATAGGGTGGAGAATCCACTATTTCATATATATATACATATGAAAGGTAAAATGGAAACTTCCAAATGTTAAATTGAGAAAAGAATAATAACTTAACAAGTGAATAAACCCTTTCTCGCAGTACACTCACGTTCCATTCCACTGGTGGAATGGAAATCAACTTATCTGACATTTTCAATCAGTATAAACAAACAAATTATTTTATCGCCGCAAGTCTGTTATAAGATTAGTCAGGACACTGTTGGGTTTCTGTATATAGAGTATCGTGACTGTGTTGGGAAAGGGGAGGGGTGTGAGCCCCCTGCTGGGCAAACAACTCACACCTCTCCGCAATAACACTGATACAGAGAAAAGACAGACAGCACAACTAAAGCTTTTTTGATAGCAAAACACCGTATACAACTTCCACAATAAAATTATTCCATTTAAACCTAGTAGGCTAGATAAAAACAGAAATACTTATGAAATATTTATGGAAAGTCCTAAGTGTCTACTTTCATATGAGCCATTAACCACTACTGTGGAGTGTGACATCTCAAATAAATTCAATGCTGAACCCAAAACAGGCCCAAATTCTATTTTTTGGCCTCTGGTAAAAAGATTTTTGTCAGCTCTCATAAACACCGTACAAGAATACTAAATTTGGATTGAACTTAAACTCTAAAATACTTTTAGGAACCAATGCTAGCACCTCAGCTGCAGATTATCGGGATGCTCAGACGCAAAACCTGACATTTAGGTGAAAATTTGTTCTAACTTTTACGTTTTAATGTGTGTTGAATTATAATTAGATTTATTTAAATAATGGCACTATTTCTTCAATGAATTCAGAGTAATTTTTATCCATTTTTGACGCCAGAGACTGAAAGAAATCACAGTAAGTGAACTTTGAGATCGTAATGAATTCCTGATATTTCATAAGCACATAGTTAATCGCAGTGTATGTAATGCTGTAGCGTTAGCGCTGTTGCTTAATGACGTGGTTTTGGTAAAGTTCCTGGTGTCTGAGCTGAGATGTCTGTTGTCCTGACCGTAACGCGAGAGCAGTTTGAGCTCAGGAGACGACGTCATCCCGCTGGCCACCTTCAGCTGAACACCCTGAGCTTTCAGCCCCATCAGCCGATGCAGTAACAGTCGACCCTGTGGACGAGAGCGGCCGTGAGAAAGAGGACAAGCAGAAAGTCTGATGCTGTTTCTCGTGCTCTTAAAGGGTTTATGTAGAACCGTACAGTTTGTTTTCAATATAAATATATAATACACAGTAGCTGTGGTTGTACTGCATTACTATACTTAAGTATTATTTTGGCTTATTTATTCTTTATTTGAGAATTATTGAAATTTAGTACTTTTTCTTAGTTATGTTTTCAAGAAAAAAATCTGACTTTTTACACCTTAAATTTTAATTTAGACCTTCAAAGTACTCAGATAAATCTCCAAAGTCGTCTTCTTCCCTCATCAAGCCAATGACTGTCTGCTATACGTCAGCCGAATGGGCTCAGTTTAGCATCCGATCATTTCAGTTTAGCATCTGATCATTTCATTTCAGCATCCGTTCATTTCATTTCAGTTTAGCGTCCGATCATTTTAGTTTAGCGTCCGATCATTTCATTTCAATTCAGCATCCAATCATTTCATCATAGCATTTATTCCCGTAGCTAACATAATCAGTTAGGAGGTTAATTTCTACCTAATGGTATAATATTGCAATTATAACTTACAACGATTGAAGGATGTTTTTAAGCAAGACGATGGAGCGTAGCTGCTTTACAACAAAAATTAAACAGTTTTACATAAGTAATAAAAGTAACTTTTCATATTAAAACATGACGGTTGTTTTGACATGATATAATTTTTAAGTATAATTTCTCAGCACTTTGATAATACAAACACTAATTGAGTATTTTTGTTACTTGTGATCATATGGGAAATGTGTAACCTAAATGTCTTTTTGCTATAAATTATATTTCTTTGGTCTGTCGTAAGGGGTGCACAAACTGTACAACCATTTCCTGGTGATTTTTCTTGTACAGAAACCCAGAGGGCTCCACTGAGTAAAAGTTACATCAGTTAAATTACTGGATCAGTCACTTAGTCTTCACTCTCTACGCTACACATTTACTAATCGCATTCCGACAGCGAGGAACCGAACAGAGTCGCACTGAGAGATTGATTTGGATTGGTGTGTTTCGTTTTAATTGTGTCTGCACATGTTTTATTTTAAATAATTTAGCAGCATAGGGCTGTGTAGGATCCTGGGGGGAAATGATAAATCCGTGTACTCCATAATTTACAGCTTTATATACAGTACAGAAGGCCAGGTCTTCGAGGGAAGCAAAACGAGGCACTGGGGATCGAGAGGCAGGTCAAGTATTAGAAATACAAAAAAAAAGTAATATCATCTTCTATAAATCATAAACCCACACTTCATGATGTGGCAAAGGAGAACCGCTAGAGACTTTCTTTCCTCAGGCAGTCTCAGAAATGTGGAGGTTTGGCTAGTTCATTTTAGAGACTCTAAAAAAAGTTACTGAAAAAAAACCCAGCATGTTAATGTGCATTGTTTCTGAATCAAACGATATCTCTGAAAACTCCACCCTGAAACACATTAAATATGTTTATAGTAAAAAATCTGGTGATGTATTTAGCAATTATGAGGCTAATTTGCTAGTTAGTGCTGTATTCTCATTATTCCCATGAGAAGTTAGCGGTTAACGTAGCTATGATCAGGTTTCACTGTTAGCTCCAAGAACACGAAAGAGCAAGAGCTTCTTCTGACCGCTGTCCTTGTCATTTTAACAACAATCCAGTGTACATGTAGTAAAAAGTTAGTTCGCTCCAAACTGGACTCAAAGTCCCAGAATGCAATGCAGCTACACGGCACTGAGTTGAGGCTCACCTCCGCTAGTTCGCGATATTTGAGATATTTACGAGTGTGTCATTAGCTTGAAATCTGAGCAGATGATGTGGTGAGAGAGTTGGACTGATAAAAATAAATAAATAAATAAATAAAGCGCCGCTGCATCACTCTGTTTAGGTTGAAATGAAGCAAAGGATAAATCTGACTCCAACACTATCACAGGTGGAATGGCATTGTGGGTAATGTAGGAAATCTTTAATTTAATTTAATGTTATGGTGCATTCATGCTGAAATGTAAAGTCTTTATACAGTATTATACAGTAATTAGCCTCTTTATATCATAAACCTCTTATGATTTACAGTAATCGCATCCACTCAGTTTTTCTTTTATCTGTGAATCATCCTTCCTGAGGAATTAAAAAAGGATGATTCCAGAAAAACAACTCCTCATGAAGTAATTATATTTCAGCACTGAAACTGTCATGTGTGTGTTTTTTTAAAGGAGCTCTGAGAATAATGAGTGCTTTAGTGTGTATTTCATTTACAGCTCAACCACTTTCCTATGTATCGCATGACACAAGCAGTTTTCTGATAAATCACTGCCGCTCTGAGTTAGAACTCAGCATCGATCCTAATCTTGCTGTTCAGAAACGAAGCTGCGAAGCTGCAAGGAAACGTTTGCACCCCCAGCCTGAGCGATTAGATCTGTGCGAGCAACTCCGAGTGCAATTTCCAGCCTGCCAAAACAGCTACAGGGGGATCCATTAGAGCTCCACAGCTCCCTTCTCTAATGAGCTCGGCGTTTCAGCTCGGCAAACAAGCTCAGCGTCGGGAAACCTGATTTAGACCGTAATAACCGGCTGGAGATGGAGAATCCGAGTTCAGGGCTTTGTCTGAGGGAAATATCCGATCCTTTAATGTCACATGGTGTTAGCAGGAGAGCTTTTCCGAAAAAAAAAAGAGAGAATTTCGAGAGAGTTTATCAGCACCAGCCAAGTCTACCACGTCTCTCTTTTCGCAACAATTTACTGAAGTATAGATTTTCTTCTTCACTGTAGCTGGCTGAGGAAATAAGGTGCAGATGTTACAAACGGTTGCGTGGGATTTAATACTGCATTACGCTGCACTGTTACAGGACGTTATCATTGTGTTAGTGCCTGTAGCACTCATTATATCATTGTGAAATACAGTACACTACCAGTGAAACGTTTGGACCTGTTAGACTGTATATATGTATATTTTTGTTGAAATTTGAGTGAAATTGAATTTTAAGTAAAGTTTACATGGTATCAAGGATTACGCAAACGTGAGTTAAATGAACTACATAAATCTCAACAGTGTAAAAAACGCACATCATCATTACCACTTAATGCTGCATTAGGTAAGATTTGTGAAAAAAAAAGTTTAAACAGTTAAACGGATGCAGCTGAATAAGATTTGAATGATTTTTTTTACTCATTGATCCCGTCCCCTATTTTTTCACCCATATACACAAAGCTCCGCCTCCAAAACTTCAACTAAGGTTAGCATTAGCAAGGACCGTCATGACATCACTTTCAAGCGCACACGGACATTCAACTGCGTGAAAACCGAGTTACAGCTCGTGACATACTGTATAAACATGCAAACTTCTTCTTATAGTGAGTTATGAAGATGTGTTGTGGGCGTGGCTATAAAATGACTGACAAGAAACCAAGCCAAATATAAACAAATATTCAGGACCGGAAGGCAGGTTTCCAAACTGAGTTTTTTTTTTTTTTTTTCAGCAAGTCATACACTTTTGTGAGATAATGACTTAAACTATTATTTTTTAAAATCATTTCTACATAATTTTCTACATTATTTGTACTTGTGAGAAATGAAAACATTCAGTATTGCACCTTTAATGGTCACTGACACTCAAATGCACTTCCATCAGCTTTCATAAGGACTGAACTGGTAGAACTGATGATGACTACTTAACACACACACACACACACACACACACAATACACCTGACTGAGAAACACAAAGAGGGTGAAACAAGAAAACGTGACCTTTCGAAACATTCATAGTACAACAGCCTTAGGCCTTAAACGCCAACACAAAACAAGAAATGCTGAAAACAACCCATCCATAACGCTCAAAAATTTAATCAAAGTTCCGTGAACGCATATGCAAATCGAGATCAAAAGCCACGCCCCCACATTAGTATGCAATCTGTTCAATTAATCATTACTTGAACATTATTTTCTAGTTTTGTGAGCGCTTGCAAAATAATATTAAATGTAACCCAGTAAAGTAAGTATAAAGCATTTAAGCAATTCTAATAATTCGTTTTTTTTTGTTTGTGTAAAAAATCATAGATTTGTTTGCATCATGTATTATTTCTGAATCAAAAAATATTTTTTTATTTATAGGTTTTCCTTGGCATTAAACTATTTCCCCAAAACAAATCATTTTTTCATGTAGAAGGAAAGAAAACTCCACCCTGAAATGTTTATACAGAGATATTTGTGATGTGTTTAGTGCTGATTCGTTGGTTGGTGCTGTGTGTTCGTTATTTCTGTGAGCGGTTGTGTGCCGCTGTGATGTCACAGGAGGACACTGGTATTGTTAAAATGGCACTTAATGAGAGAAAAAATGTCTAAAACAAAAGAGCAAGATCTTTTCTCTTTTCTGTTTCACTCTTTTCATGTCATTAATGTGTAGGAGTGGTGGAGATCTTGGAGCAAACACTGGACTCAAAGTCCCAGAATGCAATGCAGCTATACGAGGCAGTTGCACTGCGTTAGTTCGTTAGTTATTTAGTTAGTTAGCGATCTATGAGATGATGAGTGAGATGATGTTGATGTCAGTATTAGCATGAAAGGTGAAGAGGTGAGAGAGCTGGACTGACTATAAGACTAAAGCGCCGCTGCATTGCTCTGTTCAGGTGGAGGGTTTAAATTCCGCTGGATTCCTGCTTTAATGGAAATGTTGTGCACAATTTTTTACTGCAGTTATACATAATTAGTAATAATAATACATTAAACTTATAAATGTAAATGAAAAAGAACCTGCTTGGCTTGGGGGAATCGAGAATCCTGCTCTGTGGAGTTCAGATCCCACCACGGTGACACGATCTCCACCGATTTCTGAGCCAGGTCCAGAAGGCCGTGGAGTCCCGCAGTCAGGGACGTCGTACCCTCGTGAGAAATGGAGATGTCTTCTGGGATATTTTCCACAAGCACCACCCTGGACACGAGACACCACGAACAGCGTAAACACAAAGCCATGGGAATTTATTGCGGCTGAATAGTTCAGGAGGAGGTGCACTCGTCTGAACACCTGCATTTGTTAGACGCTGTTGTTCAGACAAATTACATTCACCTAGCTCAGTATTGGAAGGACTAGATTTAGGCATGTCCTATACCCATAGAGTGCCTCGCTAAGCTAAAGAACTTGTCCAGCTATCGATATATAGGTGGATATATTTTGTACGATATATTTTGTACATTAGATGCAGTATATTGTGTATGTTAGACATATGTTCGTATGGTCTATAATAATGTTACGTTGTATTTGAATGTAAACTATTTTAAGATGCCTATTCACATCTGGCCAGAGGCTAGAGTCTTTTTGGACTAGCTCAGTTACAGTACAGTTGATACCGTTTATTAATGAGAACTGTCCCTGACAAATAAATTAGTAAATACAGTACTGTGCAAAAGTCTTAGACCCCCTATTTTTTTTAGTACAAACTTTGTTATAGACTTTTATTTTATGACTTCTACATTATTGATTCAGTACAAAAACATTTTAGATTCAAAACATTAGTTTTGCAGCACAAAATGAAATGTTACAGAAAAATGTTTGTATGTCAGTAAAGAAAGCAGCAGATTCCATAAGAGACACTTTTCAGATAAAAAAACATAATGAAGGCTGCTGGGTTTCGCTGCAGAAATAAGAAGCGAGTCGACAGTCAAAGTCTCCAGAAGAACTGTGGCTGCTTCTGCAAGATGCTCAGTAACACTTACAGCT
>CM040481.1:2389823-2410473 GCA_022758105.1 Pangasianodon gigas
AGCCAAGACATCTGGTGTCCGACGTTTGCTTCTACGGTTTTGCGCTTGGGCTACGGCACTAATGTAGCTAACAACCAAGGGAAACTCTGGTAGCTAGTTTAGCATCATGCAAACTGCATGTCTAAATCATCACACACTCACCTCAAACTGTCGTTAACCCTTAAACCCTCAGAACACCTTTCCTAAAACTTTCACTCCAGGTACTGAATAATACATAATAATTACTGATGAATAGGCTTTAAGCTGAATAACTGAATAATAACCTGGGAGTCTCAGGGGTTACGTGAACCAAAACTATACATTTTACATAAAACAAATAACATACAGTATATTTAACATATAAATATATAGCATATAAAAGATATAACATATGTTATATAACATATAACAATTCTTAGCACTCAAGGACACTATACAAAAATGATAAATATAAAAAAATGTTCAAAACAATACACTAGCATTCAAGCAATATTCTGAGAGAAAAATGTTTAACGTTTAATGGGCTGGAGTTAAGACCACCGTTGTCAAGTCCAAGACTGGGACTAGCCGAGATCGAGTAAATAGCGAGTGTTAAGGGGGTCGAGATCAAGTCAAGATCGAGTCCAAATGAAAGGGATCAAGTCGAAAACCATCAAATCCATCAAAGTGAGAAAGTCTTTACTTCAACTAGTTAGCTTCATTCATGCATTGCACCAATGACTGGGCTGTTTTCTAGAAGAAGGGATAACTTCTTGTCAAACTTTGTGTGTGTGAAAAGACAACACAAACATTATTTTTTACAAACTCTCAGTTCAAGATTAAGACTGTATTTAGCTAGACCAATGCCCAAGTCCAAGCACAACTGGCAATAAGTCTGACACAAGTCCAAGTCAATACAGAAAACATGTAACATCTGCATTAAAGATCTAAAAATCAAAACCAGGACTAGGTTCCAAAGAGGGAACAGCATGGATGAAAAAAAGAAACGGTCAGAGGGAAAAGGAAATGCCAGATCATTTAATTTACCCCTTGATATTGTCATGTTTTTTTTTTCATTCTTATGATGACACCCAGATTTATATTCATTACAAACTCACTACAGAATAAGACTAATGCTATAATGACTTTTAGGTGCTTTTAGCATGGATTTTGTCTCACAATTTGACATTGCTATTGCCATGGTCAAAAATCTCTGAGTTTCGTTTGATGCCTTGTCTCGGATGCCTTCTCCATACACTTCCTGTCTCCATCTCATACTGTTTATGCATCTGAAATACTGAAACATGCTTTCATTTTCTCTCGACCGGATCCTTTTAACGCTCTTGTGTCTGGGGCTTGTAGAAGAATTTACTGACAGATTTGTAGTACTTGCAAAATGTAGCACATAGAGCTCTCGAGTCAAACCCCGGAATCAAATTATTCCCATTTGCTCCACTGTAGCTGGCTCTCGGTTCAATACAGAATTACGTTTAAGACATTTACAGGTCTTCTTACCTGTAACATATTCATTTATATTATTCAGATGGAAAAGGTACAGTCCTAAGACCGATCCCTGAGGAACAGCTTGTGTTAAGATGAGAAAAAAGACACAAAATTATCTCCATTACAGATTTAAGACATGAAATGGACAAAAGGACGAAGCCGAGGTGAAAATGTCAGATGGCAGAGATGGTGACAGGTGCAGTGGATGCTTTTATTAAAAATAAAGACTGGCAAGCACAAACAAATCCAAATCACAAAATCCAGTGCAAAATCCAGAAACAGGCAAAGGGTCAGGTGATGTACAAACAGGTATTCAAAGGATAAAACTATGATCAATAAACGAGAAGGCAACAAAAAAAAAAACAGAACGAACAAACATGTATCAAAGACTCGGTATGTCAGATGCGTAAACAGAGCTGAACAGATACTTCGCAAAGTCCTAGTGCTGTGAGAGTGCTTATGTTGCGTGTAGGGGTGAATGAGTCCAGGTGAGTACAATCAGTAACTGGGCGAACTTGAGCATGTGAACTGGAAATTGGAGTCCATGGCGGCCATGTTTGTAGGTGGAGGTGCATTCTGGGACATGGAGTCTGACGCCGAATTTGGCATTGACATGACAGAAAACAGCTGTAGCAGCTGACATGAAGCTGAATCACTTTTGTCCTCATGACCGTATTCAGAGTTGAGGTAAGAACATGTAGTGAAGATTTAGTACCAAAACTGTGTACATCAATCTTCAGACCTCAGATGTTTTCTTTACAGGAGAGTGTCAAATTAACAAAAAGATTGGCGTTATTTTATTAATTCGCCAATAGCAGATTAAATGCATGATAAAATCCAGTAGCTTGAGCACACATTATGATTTCATGGCCTCGGTTTAGTATCTCATGGCTTCATTAATTTGACTACACCTTTAACTGTCAGCGTGTGATATTAAAAAAATAAAATGCGTAATAAAAGCATGTGCTGGATCAAGTGCTATTTTACGTATAAGCTGCCAAATAACAAGGGTGGAAGTCGTACTGCTAAATTCCACCAAATTTTGCTACAATTAATGTAATGTGTATATACTGGCAATGTACCAGACTCCTATGAGATTTATTTATTTATTTATTTATTTATTTATTTCAATGCTTGCCATCTTCTCATTCTTATATCATCATATTAGTCGTTTTTATCACTTCATTGTTAAATTGTATCTTGCTTTAATAGAAAATCATATTACATTTGACAGTGAATAAAAAAACGAAACAAAACAGATTTTTCTGTTCTTTTCTTTTTTTTGGGCTTAAAGGGAAGTGCTTGTGTTTAAAGGTGGTGGTCCAGACGCTATGTACAAACTCAATCTCAGACGCTTCTACTCAAGAAAAATCTGGCAACCTCGGAGGCATGAACTCCACACGGGTGATTTTAATAATCTGAATGTGGAGCTCAGAAAACTGACACATGCGTAACCCGATTCAGAAGAGGCGTAATTTTCCTGTGTAAAAATTAATGTAACTCTTGGACTTCACAGACGCAGAGGCTGAATACGGCCTTTAATTCAGACAGAACTGGTTCAGATGATAAAATAGTTTTGGTGTAATTTGCATATTTAATGTACTTTTTAATATTTTAGAAAACTATTTATCTTAGTCTTACCAAGCCAATCGATTGCCTTTTAAGGAGAGAATTAATGGGACGCAGCCAAACATCAGTCACTGCATAATACAGTAAGTGCTGACAGATATGACGTTACAATTTAACTGTTACTGAAAATGACATAAAATGAACAGTGATAATGTTCTTTAACTCCTCTTTAATTCTGTAATTTCCTGGCTTTAGGCAAGGCACATAATTAGGAATTAAATATCGTTCTACAGAGAGGAGACGTTACTCCAGAAGGAGTGCCGGTGCCTGGAGAGGCTGTTCAACCACGCATCGCATTACAGTAAAGCAAATTGACAGAAAGCAGATGCTGTGTGCTGCGTTGTGTTGTGTTCTCATTCACATCACGTGCTCCAGATGGCCTACAAACCTGCACCCGAGCTCTAGCTTCAAGTGAGCGTACAAATTTCCCCCATTAACCTCCCACTGCAGGACCAAAGAGCCCAAACTTTAAAGTTTACATGAACTCATCAATCACAGATGTCAAGACCTGACCTCATTTTACAAGACCCACTACACGCTGCTTTTGACCTCAGCTCTTCACAATGGCTCCATGCAGATTTCTGTATAATCGAGGATCATCTCCAAAGGCCTGGCTCCCAGGAGGTTCAATCTTTCTAAAAATAAACCAGCGAGAGCCTGTTAGGATGCAGAAGGTGCTGGAGTGAACGTCGCTCACTGTAGCACACAGATGTTCGTGGGATACGTGACTCACTTTACGCCTGCTTCATCACCACATTGCCGGTGAATCACATGGTAAAATGAAATAATCAACATAGCGCCCGGGGAGAATGAAGCTTTCACGTCTTAAATGAATTATCTAAAAGGAGCTCGCTGTTAGTGGGAAAATGTGGAGATTAGTGTAGGTGTTGTAATGCTTCAGAGAAACAAAAGTGAAGGCCCTCGGTGTCTGTAATTACTGCAGATTTCAGCGGATTACGCAACAGCTGTCTTGTGTGGAGGAGAAAAGTAATCATACAGTAATGAGGGAGATGCTAAGAGGCCGTGCTCAGAAATTAAACAAAGCCAAAATTTATATAATATCACACTGAGCATGAGGAGATTCTTTGAATTGATTTATTTTCTGATTAGAATTTAGCATTCCCTAAGGAAAATTTTTTGTCACATTTGAAAGTTAAAGTATCCATGAATGTGTAAATTTTAACCAATAACTTACATAGAAAAAGAAATGGTCTAGCAACATCTCTACATCTATAGCCTCATTAAAAAGGGCAGGACTTATGAATATACACGAATATGCAACATAAAAACGCACACGTTCTCTGGGAATTCACAAAGACTTGCCAGCTAGTTACGTAAGTTCTAGCAAAGCTAGCATGATTTTGTTGTTGGTATTTCAGTATTTATCGAGCAGCAGCCAATCATGTAAAAAAAAAAAACCTTACCATAATAACAAGAAATTTGTACATCTTTAAAATGAGCTAAGTTAGCTAGCCTGCTAGTTTAGCAAACAGGTTCTGCAGCTAAAAGTTTCCTGCTAACCAACTGTCAAAGTCTAATCTCTGCATTTTTTATTTATTAACTGATGATGGAACGACCGGTTATAGCTCGAACTAACTTTCTTGAGTACGTTCCACAACGTTATACATAACTATAAATGGATAAAAAGTATAACGTCATTCTTTAATTAACAAAAAAAAAATGTAATCATTGGCAAATTACTGTGATGCAAGTGGAATAAAATGCTTCAGGACGTGATGTTATAGAGAAATAATCAACTTCAGGATGGTAACAGTAACTCCACTTCATCACACCATTCTGTCATTGATTATTTTCCTATAACAGCACAAAAATGAGTTATAGCATGTTCACTTACATTACCTACAGCACGTTCACTATAGTTATTTTGCGATTTTACTGAGATCAGCTGCATTTTCTCCTCAAGACAAGAGAAGACGAATGAAATCTCCACTGTATGTCAACTCAGACTAAATCTGGTAATAAAATACCGCAGTTTTAAGCTGCATGTCCATGTTTTTGCTAAATCTGCATCCTGGCCGATATTTCCAGCCAGAGAGCTTTTCCTTTAGAGGGATATAAATGATGCTGTCTGTGGTTTTCCACAGTCAGGTGGGAATAAGAGCTGTGTCATTAATATTATATATGTACATATTTTACTTGCTCATGCATATAACATTGGTCTGGAAAATAGAAATGAAAAAAAAAAAAAACCATGCCACATAGCACAAATGCACGTCAGATTCTTCGAAGTCAGGGATTTATCCAGATCTTAAGAAGACGTTTTTATGGATCTGCCCCGGGACATAGAGAGCTTATGGTGGAGTTTATCAATACACCTGATCCATAATTCATGAATTGTTATAAAAGAATCACTACATTATCTTTATAGCACTTATACAGACAGCGCTTTGTTTTCTACTTTGGAAGAACTAACATGTTCTTCCAAAGCGTGAGTCTGCACCCAGGACTGACTCTGGGCTCATCTGGGGGCGGGGCTCATAATCTGAGCTTTGCTTTCACATTGAAAGTAGTGGTAGCTTAGTGGTTAAGGTATTGTGCTACTGGGCTATAGAAGGTCATGTGTTTAAATCCCAGAACCACCAAGCTGCCTCTGGTGGGCCTTTGAGCAAGACTCTTAACCCTCAACTGCTCAGTTGTATCCTGTCTCAGTTGTAGGTCACTTTGGATAAAAGAGTCAGGCAAATGCGATAAATATAAAAATAGAAGAATTCCTTTCAGATTGTGAGTTGCAATTTCATACCTCACTTTTGTACATGTAGGTTTGCAAACTGGTAGGCACTATAGCTTTGTACTATTTTTTTTATAATTATTATCCTCAAAAAAGTGCCTTTTTTTTGATAAATATTCGTTTAAGTGCTTATTGAAGAGATCGTAAGTTGAGGATTGATGTCTTCTTTTCTTCAGCCCCCAAATTTAACTCTAATAGCATGGATTGTTTTTGCACTGACAGCATATTCCCACCTCACTCCCAGCATTCCTGGGATCCACCTGAATAGGACAACGTGCTTACCAAAGACCAGATTTGTAATGAGAAAGGCAGAGGTGTTAGGATACAACAAATCCAAATCATCAGACAGAGTCGTAGTCAAACATGCATGGGTCAAACATGCTGGCATGTAGATTAGACAAAAGTCGGAAGTAAGAAATACGATGTATGACGGTCAAGAGAAACATTGGCGAGACTTTGCAATGTGTGTTTAAGAGTTGTTTATATAGTCCTCCAATGAGACTCATTAATGAGGCACAGCTGATAAGTACTAAGTGTAGTAATGGCCATAATGATGTAGATAGAGATACCAGTAAAGATACTAACAAACTAAGGTAAGTGTTAGTCCGTTAGTACACAGAATACAAGTGTGGGTTTTTTTTGTTAAGTGCTTGATAATTTTAGGTACTTATTGAAGAAATTAATCTTCATTCTTGGTTTAATGTGTTTTTTCTTGCTCAGAATTAGGGACTTGAAGTAACGCCGGCTGTAGGAACGCAGGAACCAGCATCTCTGAACAACAGAGAGATTGGCAGTCTTTGTTGTCACTTAAAAAAGAATTGCTTCATGCATTAATCTTAGAAGAAGACTTTGTACTGTTGTTCGATACGGGCCGTTGGTCTTGTTATGAGCGGAGTTTGATATACTATCGTCCAAATAGCTCTGAACTGACTGAAGGAACAGCATCGTTATCTAGTGTAACTATAATTCTAATTCAACACACAGGGAAAACATTTTGGTGAGCCATTCCTCTTTCTAAAGTAGAACTGCAGGAGGAAGCAGAGACTGAACTTTATGCTTGCTCAGTACAGCTCAGTTTTTCTTAGCCGTCGTTGCTTAAAGTCCTTATTAACTCTAATAGGGTGCATGGACATTTTTTCATAATGTAACCCCTGATTAAACCCTGATTTCCACATGCCATTAAAACCTGTTTTTAAAAGCCATATGCTTCAATTTTTGTGCTGGCGCAGGTGTGATTTGCTGCTATAACCCTGGCATATTGTTAATTTGACCGAGTCCATTAGAGCCTGCCCTCGTCCAGTTTCTATCAGCCTGGGCAGAAAGAACAGGCAACACACAAGGAGTGACATTCAAAACAATATATATATAGTCATTCATTCAATTAGTAAGCGCTTTATCCTTGATCAGGATTGCAGTGGATCTGGAGTCTATCCCGGGAACACTGGGTGTGAGCTGGGAATACACCCTGGATGAGACACAGGGAGAACCTGCATAGAAATTCCATACAGACAGTCACCCGAGCTCTGGGATCCTGGAGCTGTACGATGGCAATGCAACCGTCCGTGTAAATAAAAAAAGAAAGAAAGAAAATAAAGGTAAAAAGTACTAAGTACTAAAATATGTACAAGTGCTTCGTTTTGTCCCTCTCAGGATTCCATGAAGATTCTGTGTAGAACTGAACAACGGTGAGAGAACCTAATCTATCCAAAGAACCCTTGAGAAACCAGTTTTTTTAAGAAGATATTTTTTTTCTTCTGTATTTATTTTCTTGAAAGAAGCTACATTATCTTCTAATGGAGACGGACTAGGCTCATTTCAAAACTTCAAATTAATTTGAAAAATCTCTTAGTGCTTTGTCTATGACAAATCTGGCCTCTTTTTCACCACCAGTCGACTTTATATCCTCCAGCTCACAAACACACACAAACACACACACACGTCGCTACTGAATCCTTTTTAGTGGTGGAACAAAAAAAAATACAAAAACCTCAAAATGGAGGTTTGATTCGTTCTCTGGTTTTACTGAATGTTTTTTTAATTGCGATGCCTTTGTAACATCTTCACTGGTTTAACCTCCGCTCAGTTCCGGCTCACTGTCATCTGCTGAAAACACCGAACAGAAACATTGTTCAATTTCAAACCCCAACTTCTCCACCTGCCAAAGCTAAACGGTGTCCTGAGTGTCCACAGGAGCGATTTATCATTCATCTATAATCGGGACGTT
This sequence comes from Pangasianodon gigas, assembly GCA_022758105.1. Lineage (NCBI taxonomy): Eukaryota > Metazoa > Chordata > Actinopteri > Siluriformes > Pangasiidae > Pangasianodon > Pangasianodon gigas. The sequence continues at coordinate 2,397,887 of CM040481.1, forward strand.
ATATTTTTACACACGGAGACGGTCAGTGAGGAAAAAAAAGAGCTCAATAACTAAACATGTTACACGTGAAATCCAATCGGCCCTGCCGGTGAGGTCAGAGATGACTCTAATGAGCTAAAGTGCTGATGGGAGACGCTGGACGCTTGAGCTCTTTCAGCAAAGGAACTCCATAGAACATGTTCCGAGAAGAAACTCGAGCTGGGATGAAGGACGAAGGAAGCTACATCGGACATGCACGATCGAAGATTACAGGATTTTCTGCTCCTCTGATTGAAATTTCTTTCACAAAACCACAACAAAACCTCAGCTGCTGCTGTTCCTACTGCTTTTCCGATGATTATATAGTGATTATTTAGTGAGTATTTACACAAAGGTCACATGACATAAGGACATTTTTAGCAAATCACATTGACTAATCATTAAACAAAATCCAACAATTGTTCTGATTGTTTCAGCTTTAACAAAATTCACCTAGAAAAGGTGACAATATTATCATAAGTAAGCAATAAAACACTCATGAGTCATGATTTTATGGGAAAATAATCAATAACTGATTGATGTGATGAAGTGGACATGAAGTGTACTGTTACTACACCAAAGTTTTTCCAATAACATCACGTCCCAGAGTGCTTTATTCCTCTCACTCCACAGCAATTTGCCAAGAATTAAAATTTTTTACTTCTTTAAGAAAAACTTGTCATACGTTTTATCCATTTATAGCTACATTTAACGTTGTGGAACATCCGCAAAACAAGCTAGTTCCTGTTTTTACTTGCGTTATAGCAACTATTAACAGCCGTTCCGTCACCAGCCTCTCTTTTATCTCTCTCTTTCTTTTAATAATACTAAAAATAACTTTCCCCGTGTCGGAAAACGTTACAAAGTGCTGACACTGGAGACTCCTTCCATAAATGCAAAAATTAAACATCTCCTTACAGAGAACTTCAGCGTATCGATTGTAAGATTCTGCATGTTTTCAATCAGTACGCTGTAACCTGTTGTAATATTTTAATTTAAAAGATTCTTCTAAGCAAAAATCAAAATTGTTTTTATATTAAAGCACGTTGAGATTCTAAAATCAGAATGAAAAGAACTCGAGTGACAACCATTTCCAGATGCTAATAATTTTTTATTTAAGTGCTAATCATACTAAGTGCTAATTATAGTTAGCTAGCTTCCTAGCAAACCCGGCTACTGGTTTAAATTTTGTGACACAATTATAGTCTAGTGTGATATAGTCTGCTAGTTAGCTACTGTTAGCTAGCTTATTAGGTCCTGGTTTAAATGCATAATATAATAGCTAGCTAAATGGTAGCTAAAGCTTCTAAAAATGAAAACAGTCCTGCTGGGGAAGTAACATTTGCTGTGTTGTGATAAAACAGCGTGGGTGGATATTATCATGTATAAATAAAAGCAAAATTTCATGCTAGGCAAGTGTGGCGAATGATTTTTATTTTATAACAGTAAAAATTATATTTTATAGATTTTCATGATGTGGCTAAACGTCTAGATTCTTAACTCAAAATGAAAATAACTCCAGTGACAAGCATTTCCGGGTTCAAAAGCCTAGCGAACCTAGCTAATAGCTTTTATTTAAGCGCTAGTTATAGTTAGCTAGCTTGCTAGCAAACCTGGCTACTGGTTTAAATTTTGTGATGACAGTAGTCTAATGTTATATAGTACATAATAATGTAACAGCTAGCTAAATGTTAGCTAGGTTGTTAGAGACCATGGCTAGCTACTAAAAATGAAATAGATACTGCTGGAGAAGTAACAATCAGCTAGCTAATGTTCAAACAGTGTTGTGATTAAACGGCTTGCTAATGCTGCTAAACGATTATAGTGTAAAAATGAAAGCAATATTTAATGCTTAGCAAGTATGAATGTACAGTGATGATTTTTATTTGATAGATTTTTATAATGTCTTGCTTCATTAGCACTTTGTTGGCAAAATCCTCAGCAAAAAGAACTAAATAAATATTTTTTAGTGTGAAAATGTCAATTCTTGTATCATTAATATTAGTTTTCTCGTTAATGTCAGCATCAGGCCTGGAGGTCACACTGCTCTCTGCGCTAATGCTCACACTGATGAAAAATACACCCCGTGATTATGTTCCTGCGGTACGGAGAATGATTTTCCCACCGCTGTTTTTTTTGGCTGTTTTTTCAGCCATCAGAGTACGCTGTTTTCGACATCACGTTCAAGTGGACCTTTTTCTTTCTCGACGCAATTACTCGCCTTCAAAATGAAAAGGTCATTTTAGCCGAGTCCCGACTCGGGAGACACGGACGTCTCGGGAACGGCTGAGAGAAGCAGACTGTTCATCTCGGAACATAAATCAGCCTTTATGTGGACTGAGGTCTGATTGATTTGGGAGAGACCAGACAGGAAGCGCAAAGGCCGTGAAACGTCTAGAGAGCTGTGATTTGATTAAAGCTAATGCGCTTCCTTTTGAAACAGGAAGTCAGAGTGATGACATTTACACAACATCCAGTAGCGGTTGAGATACGGCAAAGTCGACAATAGCTCAGCGAACTGGCTAAATATGGAGCTGAATATGGAGAGTTTAATTTAGCAAGTGCCTTTTTTTTTTTTTGGAGTTGGGAAGGATGTCTCATCCGCGCCTGTCCACTTTAACTCGGACGATATCCTGGATGACAAGATGGCGCATGTTTCTGGAGTTATTTCATCAGATGGTCACCGGGAAACATCTGGTGTGTTAGATAAAATGATATTAATGACGAAATCACACAATCGATCAGTCTGAAGTCGCGACATTCCGGGCATCGAACATCTCCAAGTCGGTAAAACACTTCTCCAAATAGTCACGTAAACACAAACTCACTCACTCAGTAAAATTCAAAACATTTTTTCTCAACCAAGCAATGTTTGTGAAGACACACAGCCATAAACGCACCAATGATCCATCTCTAATGCGAATGAGCCATTACTGTACTACTGTAGAGCAAGACACGCCCCCGGGGCGGGACATATACATTCTAGAGAGCATTTAATTGGACAAACAGAAGCATAGTACAGAATGACTCATCAAAAAATTTCCTTAAAGTGACAAACTATAAAATTAAAACAAAAACAATATCTCCCAAAGTGGTTTCTTTTGTTTGTCCATTACACTAAAGCACAGATCTGAAACACCAATTCTGATTTTTAAGGCTTTGTTTAAGTTGTAACCGAGTCTTGCAGAAAGCGAAGAGCCTGCGTCAGTCTCAGGAGTGTGTTATTGATTACAGGCTGGCCCCGTATTGATCGATCAGACAATCAGACTTCCATTAGAGTGACAGAAGAGCCAGGATGCCAGAAAACCCGCTCCATCCGCTGGGAGCAAAAACATGTTTCCTCTCCCAGACCCAGAACCTCAGATCCTGAGGGATTACTCAGATAAAGCTTTCAGCAGCAGGAGGTACGACGGGCACGAAAAACACAAAAACACTGAGAATAGAAACATCATGGAGACGGTTAGCGATGCTGACAGGAAGTGATAAAATCAGATATCTGTCAATATCTCCACAATGTAACTGAGAATTGAGGAATGCGTTATAACACAAGGTTCCATCAGTGACATAATAAGAGCTATGTGGAGTAAATTATTACACACACACACACACACACACACAGAGCTGTATTTGTGATTTCCATTCTTTCTCATGTCTGTAATGCTGTACTAGCTTTTCCTCCGAATACCAAACATGATAAACGCTAAAACCTGTAACCTTTTCATTCAAACAAACAAACAGAACCCTAAACTTACCTTTCTGTCGTCTTTCCCTTTGTATAATTTGTACTTTGACTGGATGACGTGTGCTCAATCGATTTACTTTTAGTTTTTCTCTCCAAAGGCAGTTTTTTGGGGAAAAAGGATGATCATCCATTTCGTCCAGCTTTTAATCTTTTTTTATTCATGCCAATTTCATCTCTACTGTATGTATATTGCACTTTATTTTCTGATTAACTCATTTTATTTTACTGTTTTTTAATTGTATTTTTTGTATTATTATTATTATTATTATTATTATTATTATTATTACTAGTAGTACTATACAAAACAGAAATAAAATAAAGACATGATTTCTGAATTTACTCATTATTGTCTTAACTATGAGTTTACAAAAAAAACAGTATTTATTTCTATTTTCATGAACATTTTAATTGTTACTGTATAAGTGTATAAGTACTGTATACTGTATAATACTTATTCTGTATAAGTGAATAAGTATCTTTCTGATGTCTTTTAGTAATTTTCCCTTTTCAATCTTCATATCTCCCCTACTGTTGCCTTTTGCATGTACGGATGAAACAAGTTTTTTTTAGTGCCTTTTTAGATTTTTTGTTTTTCACATTTTCCATTTAATTGTTAAGAAATGGACAATGAGAAAAAGCTGAGAAAAAGCTGAGAAAAAAAAGAAAAAACAAACTTGTCCCCCCCCGTTGACGAAGTGTTATAGATGTGTGTGAAATACGTATATCAGCGGGGAAAAATGATTGTCACTGTGTGTAATCATGTGACCATGCCCGTCACTGATAGGCTGCATGAATCTACAGTCTGGGAGAGAAAGAAATCAGCCCCAGCCTTGTTCTCACTCAGTTCCACACAAAAATCCAGATTATTCTCCATTTAACAGCAAATAATCTGATGTAGATAACAAAAATTAAACCTTGTATTGATGTTGATTGAACACAGCAGAAATTTTATCAGAAATTATATTACATATTTCTTAGAAATTCACGCCCAGTGGATTTATGGTTTGACATTAAGTGACACAAGATCTTCCGAGCATGCATGACAGCATGTGTTACAGGTCAGCGTGTCCGACAGGCTCGGGTAAATCTGATGGTCTGAAGCCGGCGTGAATATGACAGTGATGGAGCGGCAGAACGTGGCCTCAAGGACACATTTAGCTCTGATGCAGCGCTTTGGCTCTGGCTTAGAGAGAATCTCTAACATTGCTCCTAAAGGGTGAAAACAGGGCATTAAGGTGACTTTTATGCTATTCATACAAAACACAAGGGACATTATCTTTATCTGGATATGTATCTGTCAAGTGGGCGTGTCCTAAACTGGTAATTTTGATTTTGTTTTGTGGAGACACTACAGTAGAAAAAAATCCCCAAAGATGATTGAATTCTGGCTCTGACCGTTCCTCAACCTCAGCTACATCATTCCAGTTCTTATTGAGATGTTTACAAGACTATTTTTAAAAACAAATCCTGTTATTACTTTTGTTAGTGCATTGTGTGAGATTTTCTAACAAATTTATTCGGTTCTGTTTCCCAAAATATAAACAAACTAGTAGCCTAATTTAAACCAGGCAGTTAATAAAGATGAATGAATGATTCATTAACGTACGTTCATGTACGTTGGTCCTGTGAACTTCATATCTGACATGAAGGCGGAAGGCAGCGATATTGGCCGTGCTCTCGGGGTGGGAGGGATGAAATGCTCTCTCTCCCCTGTCAATCACAGCAACATTAGACAATCATGGGTGTTTGTGAGTTCATGTATACGAAAGAGGGCGGATAGCGCTTTCCTTCGATTGTGTCACGTAGCATGAGCAGCTGTTTGAAAAAAATTTGGTTCTTTGGCTTCACATGTCTCAGAGGAAGCATGTGTTAGCCCTCACCCTAGCTAGCTTGTGTATGATAGGTGGAGAGCTGGCTGGTGGGTGGCAAATTGGGGAGAAAATGGGGTGTGTTTTTGTGTGTGTGTGAAAACGCCGTTTTTGAAAACACTGCTGTTTGTGCAATTATTATTTTTTGAACAGATTTCTGGCAACCTTTTATGTTTTATAAAATAAATTGGTAGCACTCCTCCTATTCGTACCTGTATTCATATCTGATAGAATGCTTTATCTGTTCATTCCGAATAATATATTCGTATTCAGTTACATCTTCAGTTAGAATAAAATCTTAATTTGTTTCTTAAAATGTATTTTTGGAGAGTATAGATTACACAGTAAATATCATCTATCTCTGCTATATTTGATGAAAAATATGCAGTACTTGTACTTTACTAGGTCATAGTAATTTTAATCAAAATTACTATGAAGCATTATTCATGTTACTATACTGATGTATTCCTACACTTACTTTTACTCAAGAACCTTCCCAACACTAAGGTTTGTGTATTGCAAAAACACGTGCAAAATTAACAGTCACAAAAAAAGGCACAAGCTAATTGAATTTAAGAGTCTGTAGAGGATTGCGTCTTTCACATGAGCGAGATAGTGGAAGATTTTGCATGTTAATGAAGATGCAATCTGGGACGTTTCTACCTATATCAGACAGATGCATGGAGGCAAAAAAGCAGTAGAGAACGCAGTCCTGCCTGCAGTAAAGTGGCAGACTCAACACTTTGACTGTCTGCAGATTGATGAAGCATGGACATGCTCTGAGGAATAATAACACACATATTCACAGCTCATTAATGTGTTTATGAATGAGAGTCTGTAGTCATTTCCTTTGATTTCATTACCTCACTGTTTGTTTCGGGCTGCATCTGATGCGCTGGTGATAAACGAGACGACAGCTCCCTCAGCAGAATCACAGCTGCAGGATGTCAGCTCTGCCACTCAGCACCTCTGAAAAGCAGCCGTCCCAGCATGCACCAGGGGGCCAAGCAACTGTAGCGTGATGAGAAGAGCTGATGCTGCCGAAAGTTGGCTCGACGTTCACGCGGGATTGGCTTCGGGAGGCAGGAAACTGAAACTGTCTGTGCTGAAGCGTCATGTCACTACAGTTACAGTTCACTCACGTCTCGGTGCTCAGCCTTGGACTGCCAAGCCATCATTTCAGACAACGATCCACAAAATATACCCAGATGATCACTTGTACATTTAAAGTCATCCTGAACACAACAAAATGTCAGGTTTAAATGGTTCCGTCCTCTTATATTGCTTCTTTATACAAATCATGTATTGTTCATCCATCCATCCATCCATATTCCGTACCGCTTATCCTACAAAGGGTCGCGGGGAGCCTGGAGTCTATCCCAGGGAACTCGGGGCACAAGGCAGGGGACACCCTGGGCGGGGTGCCAACCCATCACAGGGCACAATCACACACACAATCACACACTCCAGACAATGTAGAAATGCCAATCAGCCTACAACGCATGTCTTTGGACTGGGGGAGGAAACCGGGGTACCTGGAGGAAAATTTAATAAGTAAAAAATTGATTTGTAGGTGGAGCTAAGTATCAATAAAATCCATTTTTTGAAAAAAATTATTAAAAAAACACAATGATTTCATCTGAAAGTTACAGAGAGTACAGATGAGCAGGTGAGAAGCTGGATAGATGAAAAGGACTAAAGCGCCGCTGCATTGCTCTCCTTATGTACAGATAAGTGAGAGATAAATTCCACTGCAGCACTATGAGTTTTATTATGTTTAACTCTCATGAGACTCAATGACCACAGTCAAGCCAGATGTGGTAGAAACTGCAGTGTACACACACACACACACACACACACACACACACAAAGCCTTATGGTAAACACCAGGTGCTTGGTGGGAAACAAGCTGCCACTCATCTGTTTTAGTTAAGATGTAGACACACGAAGAGTTTACACGCACAATTTCTTATTAATTATTAATCTGAACGGTTTCTATAGTAACAGGGACTTGTATAACAGACACGTTACATAATCTAAGATTAATACTAAACTGATTTTTGTTTAACAAGTTTTGTTTAACAAAGAAACATTGTTCATATGATGAAGCTTTTTGTTAGGAGATGTTTATTTAACATTTATGGAAGGAGTCTCCAGTGTCAGCGCTTTGTAATAGTCAGAGGTAAAGCTGTAACTTTAAGTTTTCAGACGTCAGGACAGAGAAGTTTACACTTTTTCTTGCGATTTCTTCGTAACATGACAACCTGTGCTTTTTTTTGTCTCGTTAACTTCAAGAGAGAGAAAAAAACAGACTGGTGAGGGGACGACTGTTTCTAATGTAAGTCAGATCATCACAGTAACATTAAATGTAACTATGAACGGATAAAAAAAGAGCGTGATACGTCATTCATAACTCATGGCCCATCACGTGTTATTCCTTACACACTATACCAAACAATGAACATCTCAGTTCTACTATTTAAAATAACTAGATTATTTCAGTTAAAATGGCCGCTGTTATTGGTGTTTGGTCTTTGGTGCCATTTTGTCTTTTTCAATACATAACCATGTGAGAGAAACCACATCTTTAACTCTATATGAGACACCGAACGTACCATCTACGTGATGCTAAAGCTATTCTTACTCGTTAGCAACATTAGGCTTATAGCTAAGGAAGCAAAGTTGTCTTAAAAGGCAATCCTGCAATGATTCTTTGTACATGTCGTCCTGAGGGATTCATTGTGCTAACCATACGTCCATGTTCATAAATAAAGGAACAGAGAGTAAAAGAGGAAGAGAGACAGAGAGAGATAAAGAGAGTGAGAGAGATAGAGAGAGAGAGAGTGAGAGAGAGAGAGAGAGTGAGAGAGAGAGAGAGAGAGAGAGAGAGAGAGAGAGAGACGTAAACGGCTGGACGTGGATGGAATTCCTGTCCCTCTACCCGTGAGAGTGTACAATCAGGACATCGACGATCTGTCCATTTTTGTTTCTCCTGCTCGTGTGCCCTGGCTGTCAGCATGAACGCCTCTGTGCTGTACTTTTCCCCGTGTGACTACCGACTCTGCAGACTCATGAATCACTCCAACAGACGCTAGTGGCACTTTACAGCTGCTGGGTTCTCAGGAAGGGGACAGGAATGCTGGACTTTGCACTTTTTCCTTTGGCTAAGTGGGACATCCATCCTGAAGACATCCTGCGTGTAGCAGAAGGAGCGATGTAGGAAACTAAAGAGGCTCCTTAAAAATAACAGACTTCAGGCTACACGACTGTGTTAACTAACGACACTGTACGATTGAAACTTCACATGTCCAGCACATGGAGTGTTAAATCATTGTCCAGTCAGAGTGCGAATTAGCGTCGTAGATGCTAATAAAAATTAGCTACATGATTAACTATATTTCTTGCACAATGGTCATGTGGTGTTCTGCAGCTGTTCTGTGTGAGTACTGGATTAAAATGAATCAAAAATGTTTAGCTAATTAATAAGATAACTAGCATTACAAGGCTTACGAGTAGCTTACAGGAGTAGATAGAAATTAGTAGCTAGTCATAGTTAGTGGAAATAAGAAATAAGAAATTAATAAGAAATTAAATCAATAACATATTAAAGAGAACCTGAAAACAAAAATATTGATAGTGAAAATGTATTCATGCTTTGACTTTATCAATTAATCTTCTCACCTAAAACTTTAAATGTTACAGAAATATCAAAAACAATATTGCAGGATCTACTTAAATATATTGTAATGTTTGGAATGAATTTTGTGATCAAATGAAATCCATAACATACAGCAGCTGTGAATTTTTTAATTGGGTAAGAAAACTTTTTATAGATGTTTACATGTATTTTAAAGGGTTATATAATACATTCAGAATGGGTTTTTATTAAAAAGATTTTTTGTAAAGAATAGATTTGCAATTTATTTATTTTTATATAATAAAATTGTAATTTTATATCTGGCAAAGAAAATAACTGTAAAGAATACATTTAAAATATATTTTTCCTAAATAAAATAAAATAAAAATATATGTAGACATTTTTTACACATTACAAAAAGTATTTCTAAAAAATATATTTAAAAATAATAATTTTATTTTAAAAGGTTTGGCTATTTTAACACATTATAACAAGGTATTTATACAGACAATATTATAATTTATTTTTTATTTTAAAAATTGTCTTTTTTTTCATAACAAGAAAAGGAAATATTTAAATATTGTTTTTTTTTAAAGACAAAATTTAACATTTTCATACATGGCAAAAAAGTATTTGTATTGAACATGTAAATTTAAAATGTATTTTATAAATATATTTTACCATTTTTTCCAATTTATAAAATTATTAAAATCTCACAATTTTCATATGTTACAAGAATATATTAAAATTTTATTTTTTATAAAATATTTGCTTAAAAAGGTACATGTAAAAAATACTTTTAAAATTTCTTTTTTTTTTAAATAAAAAATTTGGCTATTTTCATACATTGCAAAAAGGTATTTGTAAATACATTTATAACTTAACAAGTATTTACATATAAAAAATATTTTAAAATATTATTTTTAAATCCACATTGCATATTTTTTTGCACAAAATGTCCACACAGATGTTTAGGTTTTTACAGTTATTATCTGCTGTAAAAGTGCTGTTAATGTTTGCTAACGAAGATAATTAGAGACACTGACAAGTTTTGCGCAAAGACATGGAAAGACCTCAAAAGACCAGTGAATAACAGAGTGTGTAATCACATGAACACACAGCATCACATGATCTTCTGTACATAAGAATGATCACAGAGCTCCAAATGATACGACAGATAAAGAACTGCTGTCACACATGAGCCTGGACCAGACCACTGGTCGATTAATACAGCAGGGAAAGCAGGAGCGAGCATCTGCGTGACACACACACACACACACACACACACACACACAAACACACACACAGTCGTAACGCTTACCTTCATGATGTAGCGTCGTTATCAGGCTCTGCTCCTTATTCACACACACTTTCTGTCTGCTGCTCGCTGCACGGGAAGACGTCCAAACAAAAAAGAGTGCACAGTTTTCACCGGAGAGCTGCTACACCCTGGCATGATTCCCTCTCTCCCTCTCTCTCTCTCTCTCTCTCTCTCACTCTCCCTCTAATAACCCCAGAGGGACTGAGACTCTACAGTTTCTTCTTCAGAAGACACACCCACTAATGTGCGTAGTCCAATGTGGCAACATAGATCCTGCATGTTCCTGAGTGAAGCCCCTCCTTCAAGCTAACACACACACACACACACACACACACACACAGAAATTCGGTTACAGAAATTTGGATGTAGACTGTAATCCCTAAGGAACAAGTGGGGCGAGTGGTCACATGGTCAAAGAAAAACTCGCTGACGCTACATACACACTCGCAGGTGACAATGTTGTGTGTGTCGGTCGTAGTTTGTGGTGTGTTACCAAGCGCTACAGTTGAGAAATGTTACTAGCTACATATAAAGCTAGCTAGTTACACATAAATTAATAACGCAGTAATCATTGTGAAAAAATGTTTTGTTTTTTTCTCTCCTACATATTATGCACTAGGCTTCGTACAAACTTTATCATAAGATTAGATTAGCAAAGCATGCTAGCTGTACTAGCTACGTACACTCACCAGAGGGACCAAAGGGACCAGCAATCTCTACGACTTCCTTCCGCACTTTATTTATATACGAACAAAACTATCTTCCGAACAAAACGCAGGTAGGAATGAAAGTTGTGAGTGGGGAAGAGAAGAAACATCGCACCACACAGGGCACGGGATCGAGGAATCGGGTCTGAGGAATCATTCGAGTGAATTGTTGGATTTATCACTTTAACATGTCAAATATAATTTTACAAATGTACACAATTTCCCTCTCACCTCACAGTGTAGTCACTCAACACAATAATCACTTCTTTAATTTTAATGTAATTGAACACAAGTGGGCGGGGTCAAGGGGCGGAGCCTATAGACATGCTGTAACACCTAACTGGTGTAAAAGCCACCAGCAAGTCACCCAGTTGTTATCACAGTAACATCCTCATGTTGCATTAATGATATCAGATATATGTGTATTCCGTTTGTACAAAATGGCCGCCCTGTAATGTTCCAGCTTTCTGCTACACGGTGAAAAATTTATTCATGTTTATAGACGACAGGAAGTCGCACTGTGTCCTAAAACACATCAGTACATCTGTGTGACATCACTGAAGAACTGGGTGAGGATGTGAGGAAGAAAGTTAGACTAAAGATTTTAGGTTAGTCTTCCATTTTGTGTTAGCGATATTAGCATTGTCCGCAGAGCAAATACACGGCGCTAATCACGTCTTGGCTGAACGACTGCATTTGGAATTACAAATGGATTTTTTGACAAACTTCTCCTTTAATACATTCCCTCACACACACACACACACACACACTTGCAGCTGAGTTTATAGGCTAAAATATAAACTCATTAGCATAAATTAATAAATAACCAAGAGGCAACATTTAGTCTTAATTAATTAAACATGCTGTAGCATGATGATGAGGGGAAAAACACTTTTCTTTTCAGAGTGCAGTGTGTATCTCTGCGCACAGCAGATGTGTACAGATGTGTGTTCTCGTTTCAGTTGCGTAACCTCAAACCAATTAGTTAAACTGAGAGGCTGCGTCTCAAATAAGCTGTCAGATTTTCTTTACTTATATTTCCTCTTGCTGCTACACCCAGACACATCTCTCTCTCTCATATACACACAGACACACACACACACACACACACACACACACACAGCACTGTTCAGACAGCAGTTTACACCCTGAAGCCACAAGACACACATTCAGCTTTAAACAATCTCCAACCAATTAATCACACCAAAAGAGTTTCCGAAATGAACCGGGAGTTCCTTTTTTCAGCCTCCATTCTAAAGCTGCAGTGTGTGTGTGTGTGTGTGTGTGTGTGTGT
>CM040481.1:2415983-2427272 GCA_022758105.1 Pangasianodon gigas
CACTGTCTCTTCCTTGACCTTCACTGAAAAAAAAGCGTTGCATTTCTGTTTTTAATATTTTATGGATGTACACACTGACGGCAGGTTCACTGGAGCCGACCTGGACGTTTGTACTGATCCGGTTATCTCTTGCACAGGGACTGTGGAGAAGAAAAGGTGCTGGCCATTAGCCAAAGATGTTAAAACATTATGGCAAGAAGGATTGTGGGTAAAGAGCCCTGTACACCACAGCCAGTGAATGCAGCAGCAACTGGCCATGAGCCAAAGACAGTAAAGTATCTCAACATTGTCTCACACATGGCAATCATCCTGATCTTCAACTTTGTCCTCCTCTTCCATTCCTCCATCATCCTCATTTTATAATCCTCAGTTACACAATTCATGTTCCCTCTCCTCATTCTCATCCTCCTCCTCAGCATTAGCATTATTATCCTCTCCAACCTCCTCATCTTATCCTCCTCATCATCTTCATCCTCAGCCTCATTATCCTCTGCAACCTCCTCATCCTTATCCTCCTCATCATCATCCTCAGCATCATTACCCTCCTTATCATCCTCTTCATCCTGATCAACCTCATCATCCTTATCTTCCTCATCATCTTCATCCACGGCCTCATGATCCTCATCAACCTCATCATCCTTATCCTCCTCATCATCCTCATCCTCAACATCATTATCCTTATCCTCCTCATCATCCTAAGCCTCATTATCCCCAACAACCTCATCAACCTTATCCTCCTCATCCTCCTCATCCGTGGCCTCGTTATCCTCATCAACCTCATCATCCTCATCCTCAGCCTCATTATCCTTATCCTCCTCATCATCCTAAGCCTCACTATCCTCATCAACCTCATCACCCTTATCCTTCTTATCCTTTACCTTAACTTTACCATACTCGTCATCAACCCCCTCATTCCTATCATTGTCTTCTTCAGCCTCATAAACTTCATATTCCTCATCTTCCTCATCCTCAGCATCCTCCTCATTCTCAATGTTGTCCTCATCAGCCTCATCCTTATCCTCATCATTCCCCATAATCGTACGATGCATCTTATTTGCGTCATCATCTTCATCTTCAACCCCATTATTCATATCATCCTCATGCTCAAATTCTTCATCCTCAACCACTTGAGGATTATCCTCATCATGCTCCTCATTCTCAGTGTCTATTATCATGTTAGTCATCCTCATCTTCAGCCTCCTCATCATTTTCCTCATTCTAAAAAGCCTCATCCTCCTTATCCTCATCAGCCTCATAGACCTCGTCATTTTCAGCCTCATCATCCATATCTTCCTAATCATCCTCATAAACCTCATTGTCTCTACCTTCCTCAACCTCAGCCTCACCATCCTTATCCTTATCTTGACCATGCTCATCCTCCTCCTCATTCTCATCATTGTCCTCATCATCAGCCTCATAAACCACATCATACTTATCTTCCTCAACCTCAGCATCCTCATTCTCATTCTCCTCATCATCCTAATCCTGCTCTTCCTCATCCTCATCATTCCTATCCTCCTCACTCTTTTATCATCTTCCTCACACTTCATGCCTCTAGTACAGTTCCAGAGACTTGTAGAAGCTACACCAATATGCATTGAAGCTGCTGGTGGCCCAACACCTTTCTCTGACACTATGTTGGATTTGTTGGAAATGCCAGAAGCATTTAGGGCAGAGATTAGCAGATGACAGAGATGAGATTAGTGAGGTTCTGGCTGAGAGGCGGAAACATGGACTACATCAAACGGACGGATCCACCAAAGCTCTTCTGACTGTGAGATGAATTCAGAGCAGCTGCTACATTAAGCTATTCACAGAAATATCAAAACACAAGCTGGCTAGCCTAGATGCATAGAGGCCAGAGGCTCTTAGACCAAAGATATCAATTTTAGGGATTCACTGTGGGATTTCAGAGCAATAAAGCAGAAGCTCCAGAATTGACTGCAGATATTATTGGCCCAGAGCTTTGAATATGAAAAGTTAATGACTGCTTCCTGTGTAGGCAGTATTATAACAAATAACTTGCATCAGACAAAGTATTAACAGAGATATTTATACACATACGTGTAGACATTTAAAACCTAACACATTAAATACTATGATTTGACAGCTCTCTTTAGCAAAAGCAGCCTAAAGATTAGATTTAGAAAACATTATCGTGTCAAATTGTTTTATTGCCTGTGCCCTGAGTATTCAATATGCAATATACAATGGACAAAAAAAGTTTCAAACTTCAGTTGGAGTGAATTTCACACAGTTGCAAGAGTCTTCACTTAATGCTCACATTCTCTCAGCCACCTATTTGCACTCTTACGTCTCCTCCATGCAAACTCTCTCCGGTTGTCCCTCAAGATTCACTGCTTGGACCCCTTTTCTTTTCCCTCTGCACCAGGTCTCTCAGTGATATAGTATCTCCAACATGCTTTATTTGTTTTGCCGAGGACACCAAACTGACCTTTCACACCATCAGATAGCCAGGATTATTTATATCCTAGCTTGTTTGGCAAGCATCTTATCATGGGGTGTAGATGATCATTGAAAGCTGGATCTTGGCAAGACTGAGTTTGAGTGTATTCCTGGAAAGGCCCATGCCTTTATCCTGTTATCTACTTTCAGAATTTCTTAATCACTCTGTGCAAACCTTTGGGTGGTATCGGATGATTATTTTCTGTTCTTGGTAGGTGTTGAAAATACAATACGTACAGTGTCAGGACGACCGCATTTCTTGATGCTTGTGTTATATTGTGTTATGATTGTATAGTCTTTCTTTTTTTTTGGCATTTTTGTCACAATTTTCTCCCACTTTGGTCACTTGCCAATTCCCACCCACTAGCTAGCTCTCCCAAATCATACGACAGCTACGAAATGGCAAGGGTGAAGGCTTGCACATGCTTCCTCCAAGACACAATCTAGACACTTTGAGGAATGCGCTATCTACCCTCTTCCACATACATGAGCTCATAGATGCCCGTGATTGGCTAGAGAGAGTATTCCATCCCTCCGACCCAGAGAACACAGCCAGTTTTGCTTCCTTTGACTCCCAGCCATTCAAACTCAGGATCAAAGTTAGACCCAAGATAGAGCGACCACTTTTCTGTTGCGCCATTTTAAACCCTGTCCTGGCCCAAGACGTTCAGTTCTCTACTTGATGCCAATGGTCTAGTCCCGCCCTGTAGCTTGAAACTTTTTTAGGCTCAGGCTTCAGGATAGAAGAAAGAACAGGTGGTGAAATGAACCTTTCTTTCTGTATCCTGAAGAGCCACAGTTCAAGCTAAGCCTAAAAAACTAGGCTAAGTGTCTTCAAGACACACTTGGTTTATATTACATATTTACTTATGTATATTGGTACTGACTCCTGTTGATGGCAGTGCTTCGGCTTGTTCATATCTTTAAGGACATTTCGTCTCCAAACAGACAGCAAAGCACATCTGTTAGCCCTCAGGGGAAAAAAAAAACTCCTGCCAGATGCTGTGTATATAAATCTAGTAAATGAGTATCTACTTTCATGAATATTGTTTATATTGCTAATTCCTGAAATGTAAATGAGATACAAAATACATTTTTCAATTATGCTACTAAAATATCAAAACATAATGGGACAAAGGTGAGTGCAAAGTGTGCAACTGTATTGCAAAGTAGTGAGTAGATCTTTAAGAAACTTTTTTTTTAGCATTGGGAGCTTGCAACGTTCTTCAGCTGGCCAATATATATATTTTTTCAGGACAGCTCAGCTGTAAAAACTGCTTTATAAGACTAGAGAGAACAGACATCATCAGTCACGAACAGAGCACATCAGTGTTGTGTTGCAGCTGTGTGAGGACGAGTTGAACGCTCAGAAGTCCATTAAAACTTTATTATAACGTCTCTAAAAATGAACTAGCGCAGTACATCACTTAGCTGAACACTAAGAGGCATTGTCAGGCTTATATTATAACTTACAGAGAAATACTGTGTACTGTGCAGCCAAATGATACTGCTTAATTAAGAAATAAAACCCTCCGCATCTGCATATTGATTTAGCACAGGGTCTTTTTTTTTTAAAAGCCGGATGCCCTTCCTGACGCAACCCTCCCATGGGACCGGCACTGAGAGTGCACTAGCTTATGCCACCCCAGTGGCTGGGTTTGGTGCCCAGCATGGGGCTCAAACCCATGACCCTGTGATTAAGAGTCTCATGCGCTACCGGCTGACATAATTAATTAATTAATAATTCTTAACCCAGAACATTACTTTTAAATCGACTCATTAGCTATTTATCAAACCTTCACTCTTGTGGCCTGTGTACATCTCGGTCTTTAAGCAGATGATCTAAAAAGGAGAACAATGTCCTTTAAGGATCTGATAACAGGGACTTGACAAGCTGTATGTGTTTAGTGCACTGAGTAAGCAGTATTAGGTATTAAGATGCGGGCACACTCACACACACACACACACACACACAGCTGGCAAGAGGACAGAGATACCGAGCCTTATCACAGCAGTGTAAAGATTTCAAACTTCCTCCTAAACTCACATGGTAATATATATCAGTGCTTTATTAATGAGTGTGTTATCATTACAGCAGAACCTCTATCATTCTCTCCAGCCCTGTTTATTAACCTTCATGATAAACGACTGCACCCTGCCATTATTCAAACCCAGTCGGGGCGATGACAGACGCAGGACCGAATTACACTGAGGAAGTGATGAGTGGACGAGCGAAGGTTAACAGGCCAAACTCAGCATCATCCAGATGTTTATGAGCCGTGACGTGACGGCTGTGCTGCGCTCGGCCCGAGAACGACTGACTGCAGCACGTTTCACTGGCGTGAGCATTCTGTAACTCTACACAGCAATGGAGTTTGAGTTGTGGAGTTGTGGAGAGGTGGAGAGGAGCGCCCTCTGCTGTCCAAATCATCATCGTCACCTTACAAGCCAAATAATCTACTGTATTAACTAATAAACATTTTACACTTTTGGGTGTCAAAGACCAGAGCGAAATAAATACAAGTTATAATAATGTTTGTCTGTTAAACAAAATCATCTAGATATGAATTCTAGAGTTCATGTACAACTTTATGTCTTTCTTTTTTATATGTTTTGTGAGTTTTGTTTTATGGCATGTCAGGTTATACTGTTTTGTGTTTTGTAACGTGATGTGTTTTTTTTTTTTTGACACATTTTGCTCATTTTGTTGTTTGTTTGAAGTTTTGCTGTTTTATATATTTTGGGTTTTTCGTCACGTCACTTTATACTGTTTTGCGTTCTGTAATGTCTATTTTTTTAATTGTTTTTCTTCATTTGTATTTGTTCTTTTATGTTTTGCTACTTTACGTTTTGTTTCTTTTTTAAGTCTTATTTAGTTTATTTTGTTTTCATGTTGTAATGGCGTGGTTTTTGTTGTGTTTTCTTGTTATCCTACATGTTTTTGTTTGTTTTTGTTTTATATTTTGCTATTTTATATGTATAGTTTTGTTTTGTAAGTTTTACTGTATTTTAATTTTAACGCCACATTATAATGCCATGTTTTTATGTTTTTATGTTTTTTTGTTGTTTTATTTTTTAAATATTTTTTATGCTTTGTTTCATTTTGTGTTTTATTTGTTCTAATGTTATAATGCCAAGTTTTTGTTGTTATTCTCCATGTTTTGTTTATGTTCTTGCTATTTTGTCTGTTTTGTTTTGCTTGTATTAACGCTGTGCTGTGTGTGTTCTTTATATCATGTTATGTTTTGCAATGCCATAGTTTGTTTTGTCGCTATGTTTTTGTTGTGTGCTGTTATTTGTTTTATTGCCTTGATTATTTGATGAAAATGAAACAATACAATGACAAAGTAATAAACAAATATAAGATTTTATTCTACAGACATTACTATATTTAATATGATTGTTTTATCCACTGTGCTTATCCACAAAGAAAAAAAAAAAACGATGAATGTATCTCATATCTCTGCTCCAGAATGATTCTCAATTTATGTAACTTATTTCTGGATATTTCTAGACATTTCTGCCCATTTTAAATAAGCATATTGAGGTAAATTGTCTTATTTCACAATGCTGCCACAGTTCTACTGAAATCACTGGCTGTCCCACTTGCTTTAGCCTCCATTGTTCTCTATTACTTTATTTTACCTTCTTTAATAACGCACAAACATTTCTCTGTTTATTTCAATTTTTTTTTGGAAAATTAATGCTTTAGTATGATGCAGTTCCGTCTGAGCTAACAACGTTATAATACAAAATTCACAAATTATTCGACAATAATCTCATAAGTATGATAGATTTGGCCATATCCAAGATATTTTCACTTTATTTTTTCATTGTTTTCATATTATTTTTTGCAGTATGTGAACAAATATGGTAAATCACAGGACAATTACATTAAATATTAAAGATTCACAAGATGATCAAGTCTCCGTGTCTGTTTGTCTATAGAAACGTCTTGGATCATTTGCGCCACGATCCACACACTGACTTTCCCTTTTTTTATGATGTTCAGGACATATTCAGTTTCTCCATCAATCCCTCAAATGCTGAACATCACACACGGACAGATTTATGCTAATTCTATGCTGATTGCACTTTCACACACCGCTTGTCCACTCAGCAGTTTATTATTATAGTGTGTTTATATAAGTGCATCACCACAAAAAGTGACATCGTCAGTCGATCAGCATAATTAAAGCCGTAAAGCTGTTTTAGTGCGCATCACTGCACTGTAGATCATCTCACAGCCACCAGAGACGGCACATTACTGAGTTATCAGCGGGGTAGAAAACCTCAGGCTTCCACACGACAGGATAAGATATGATTTCCATTTGATATTTGATCCTACTCCTGACAGACTGGAATATACTAACCGAGTTTGACTCATGAATGATGATGAGAGAAGGATTTCAGAAGAGAAGAGAGAAAAGGACTTCAGTTTGTGACTGTTCCTTTTCAATAATGCTCAAATCATAATCTATTATAATCAATAATAACTAATTTATGATCGTTGCCTTTTTTTTTTAAATCAGCGCATCTGTCTAAATAGTCCGATCATTACACCTGTAGTGATCAGTAAGCATTCCTCCATAAACAGGTTAAAATGCAAGAAGTGATGACGTGAATAAACTATTCAGATTAGCAAAAAGTCATTTATCAGCTCATATGAACATCATTGTTTTGTTATTGTACTTTATAGATGCAATAGCCATGCAGAGTAAGGATCTTTAAAAGTATCCATCATCTTTCCTTTAAAAATTTAAGATATAATTAAGTGTTGTTCAGAATAAAGGTACTACATCATTAAAGGTGTTGCTTGTTTTTTCTTCCAAAAATGGATTTAACCTCATTATGTCCCAAATAATGGATTTTTCCCAAATTTCTCCTTATTTGTGTTAGCCTTCTTCCAGTTTATCTAGGCTATGGCATCGTCTGGATTCGAGCTCATTTACTGACGATAGAGTCAAAGCTTTTCTGTTCAATATGTAAAGTTTACACGTGTTTCTAATCCACTTATAAACCTGTTCTTAACAAGAATTGCATATATTCTTTATTCCAGGTTTATTTTTACATATATTTCTGGAAACAGAAATAATCTCCACCCCCAGGTGAAGCAGAGGTTGGTTAGGGGTCTGTAAAGGGGTCATTAGTCTGTAAAATTACAGATTAGAATTACAAAATTTCTTTAAACCTTCTGCTTACGCTTTTCTGGCCCAGAGATTGGCTCCACCCCTGCTGAACGAGTGCCCCTTTTCCTTAAAAACCACTGACCACTAATCCTGCATCTCACTCTAAACTTAAAGGTGCAGTTTGCAAAATGTTTGTAAGTGTTTTTAACTTTGCAATAGTTATGATTTCCAGAGGCACCCTAGGAATCCATAAATTTCCAAATTACCATGCAACAGATTTGACTAATTTAATTCATTTCATGGATTTGTTTTATATTTTTCTGGTCTGGAAATTTAGCCCCACCCCTTGCTGAAGCACGGCTGCTTAGTGGGGTGGTCAGAAAGCTTGTTTTTATTATTATGATTGCAAATTACCTCAGAGGCAGCAGAGCACTTTAAGTATTACAAACAATACATTTAAAGTTTCGGATTGCATTTTTCTGGCCCAGAAATAACCTCCTCTTATCAATTTGAACAGAGTTGCTTATTTTCTTAAAATGCAACAGATGAGGCATGAAGGTTTAACTGGCAAGGAGCGTCTGTTGATGTTCCTCTCACAGGCAGCAGACGGCTCTACACGTTACATACTGCCACTTTAAAATGTATGATTGGATTTGAGGAAAACTGATGTAGCTTTAAGTGTTTGTTTATAAGGAAAGCTATACCTGTGTTAAGATCAAATAAGTAGCGTTAGACTTTTGAGAGCACTAAGTGACTACAGGATGTGGCTGCTGCTCATTCAGCACTCTAATTTCTGTACTAGACTTCTCTAATCGAGATTTAAACCTCTTAATTAAACGGGATGGGAGTTAAGCGAAATGTCGACAGCTGTGTCACTGACAGCACTTCGTTCTCAAAACTCGTTCACAAAAACATTGAAAGTAGCTCAGATCCGAAACTTCCTCTCGCTCCAGTTTGGCTCATTCCATTGATCTCCATGGCAACAGGGCATCTCAGGTTCAGAGTACATCCAGCTGAAAACGAATGACTTGGCTCACAGCTGAGGAAGCACACGTGTGCGGAATGGAAACGCAGGCGAGTCGAACGTGTGGTGTGATGCGAAAGCTAACTGCTTAAACTTCTACGGACGGGGGTAATTTATCACTGACCGAGAGCTTGTTAATCGATTTACATATATTAGCATAAATCAATAATCATTATCTTTTGATTTCTTTTTTGTAGTTGCACTAAGTATTTAATGTCTCCATCACAAAGTACTCCATGTTCAATTAAAGATGCAGTCAAGCTTTTGACGAAGTGTACCTGAACATTATATAATGACTTATACCCTGGGTTACAAGATTAAACTGTCTGATTGTCCTGGAATTATGACTCTATTAGCACCATGTGGTGATCTCATATCCTGCCCATGACTGATATTTTCACCCTCTAGGTCCAGCTGTCTTCCCTTTTTCACTTCTTGTAAAGTGAAGCAAGAAGTGCCATCCTTACTACAAGCCATCACACACTCACCATAAAAGAAATGGTTTGGCTCAGTGATATAACCTCATTCGTACACAATCAGTACAAACAGTAGAACAGGTCAGAATTTTAAATTAAAGGTGCTGTTTGCAATTTTCAAAAGTCTTCCCAGAAATATAATAAATAATCCTATTTCAAAGATATTTTGGAAAACCTATAATGTGCAATATTTCTATGTAATAAAACTTGCTAGTTTCCTTAATTTAGCCTTCAGTTTGATTTTTCTGGCCCAGAAATAAGCTCTGACCCCATTTATAACAGGGTTTTATTAAACACCAGAACAAATCTGTATTAAAAAGAAATATGTTGGAGTTTGCCTTTTTAAAATAGTTTCCTAGAACTGTAATAAAGAAAATAAATGTGCAATATTTCCATGTAATAGATCTGGCTAGTTTCTTTACTTTATCCTTATATTTTATTTTTCTGGCCCAGAAATCAGCCCTGCCCCCAGGAAGAACAGAGACGCTTTTGCGCCCCTTTTCATAAAAAAGAAACTCACTTGGCTTGATACCGAACTATGTGTTAAGGAAGAATCTTGAATTCAAGATGGAGTTGTGCTGTTTTAGGTCTGTGATAACTTTAAAGAAGAAAAAGAAATAAAACAGATCAGTTCATGGTAATATGGTGATAACTTTAAACGTAGATTATACGATTATTATTACAAATGTAGGACCACTTTAAAAATTACTTACTGCCCCTTTAATGATCCTGGTTTCAGTCTTCAGTTTAAATTAATCTTACAGTGGTTTGTTCCTCTGTCACTTCTATAACAGGCTTTTTTTTAAACTCTAAAAAAGAGACAAGAATTGCACCAGAACAGAACTTCTGTGTGTGTGTGTGTGTGTGTGTGTGTGTGTGTGAGATCAATAAAAATACAACAGTATCTGATATCACCACAGAATAACAAACTGAGAGCCACAAAAATCGAATCACCTCGAAACAGCAGACCACATTCATGTTCAGATCATCCCTCTTTCTTTTTTTCTTTCTTTCTTCTCTCCATCCTCATTTTTTGTCTCCTCATCTCCATTTCCACTCTTTATCTTTTCTCTATGTATTCTTTTTTCATACTCTCATTCTCCTTCTCTCCATCTATACTTTCTTTTTCCATCTTTTACTTTTTCCCTCTTTCATTCTTTCTTTTCTCTCCCTCCTTCCCTCTTTTTTTCTTTCTTTCTTCCTTTTTGCTTCTTAGCTTCTTTCCCTCTTTCTTCCCCTTGCCTCTTTCCATATTCTTTCTTTACTTCTTCCCTATTTCTATCTTTCTTTCTCCCTTTCTTTATTTCTTTTCCTTCTTCCCTGTTTCTTTGTCAGAACAGACCCCAGACTGTGTTCAGGTTCAGATGGTGTCTTGGTGTTTTGGTGAATCAGCATTAAAGTCTCCACTCTGGATTATTTATTCTAATCAGGGATGTGATAAAGGGATAAAAGCGATGAGGTGTGAAATGAGTTTGCAGAGAGAGAGAGAGAGAGAGAGAGAGAGAGAGAGCTGCTGAGTGACAGGTCTGGAGCTGCAGAGTCAGAGACCAAGACAGAATCAGAGACGGAGACAGAGTTAGAGACAGAGTCAGCCCGAGACTCTCAGAGACAGAGATAAAGAGTCAGAGCAGTCAGAGTAAGAGTCAGAGACAGACACAGAGACATTGAGACAGAAACAAAGTCAGAAATAGAGACAGAGATATCAGTGGTGACATACAAACTTTATTTTCTGATCAAATTTGGGAGACAATTACATCGTCCTCAAAAAACCCAAATCATCAGATGATCCATTGGAAATTACTACATAGACTCTATCTGTCCCCTTTAAAACGCTTCTATATGCATGTGTCACCTTCCCCAAATTGCAATTTATGTCCGCAGAGGGGACTCGGTACATATTTACATTTTTTTTTGGGAATGCTCTGCACTCTCTCTTTTCTGGTCTCAGCTTGCTCATGACATATCATTCTTATTAGAAAAGGATGTGGTTTTGACTCCAGATCTTTTCTTCTTAAATAACTTTTCGGAATTGGCTCTGTCTCCGCAACAGAGAAACTTGCTTTTAGCTGCTCTTACTGCTGCAAAGAAAATGTTAGTTAGTCGCTGGGTTCCGCCCCATTTAATGACCAGACGTGTATGGGGCTTATCTTTGCTCGACATTGTTTCTATGGAACTATCTACAGCTCGCATTCAT
>CM040481.1:2427372-2457727 GCA_022758105.1 Pangasianodon gigas
TTTGAAGACCTGGAGTGCTACTTTTGATATTGTTAAATCTTTTGTTTCTTCTTTTTGATGTACAATTTATTTGGTATTTATGTATATTTTTTATTTTTCTTGTGATTAAGTATTACACTTTGTACTTTTCTCCACTGCAATGTCTTGTATTTTCCTCAGCACAGTATAAGTCTACCTGGTGGGTTGGTGGGTGGGGGGTGTGGCTACAGTCTAAATTACTGTGTTGTACTTTGTGTTATACTGAACTGACTACTCAATAAAATAATTGTTCACAAAAAGAAATAGAGACAGAGTTAGACAGAAACGGTGTCAGAGACAGAATCAGAGACAAAGTCAGAGTTAGAGACAGAGTCAGACAGAGACGGTGTCAGGAAAAGAGATAAAGGAATCAGAAGGAATCAGAGTAAGAGTCAGAGACAAAGTCAGAGATAGAAACAGAGACACTGAGACAGAGACAAAGTCAGAGTTAGAGACAGTCAGACAGAGACAGTGACAAAGTCAGATAGAGATGGTGTCAGAGACAACGTCAGAAATAGACAGTGTCAGGGACAGAGACAGAGACAAAGAGTAGGAGGAGTCAGAGTAAGTGTAAGACTCAGAGACAAAGTCAGAGCTAGAGACAGAGGCATTGAGACAGAGACATAGTCAGAGACAGACAGAGATAGAGAGAGAGTTAGAGACAGAGTTAGAGACAGAGACAAAGCTAGAGATAGAGACAGAGTCAGACAGAGACTATGTCAGAAACAGAGACAAAAAGTCAGAGGATAGAGACAGGCATAGAGACAGGCATACAGACAGAGACAGAGATAGAGACAGAGATAGAGACAGAGATAGAGACAGAGATAGAGACAGAGACACAGAGTCAGAGACAGAGTCAGAGACAGAGATACAGAGTCAGAGGAGTCAGAGACAGAGATACAGAGTCAGAGGAGTCAGAGACAGAGATAGAGACAGAGACACAGAGTCAGAGACAGAGTCAGAGACAGAGATACAGAGTCAGAGGAGTCAGAGACAGAGATACAGACAGAGACACAGAGTCAGAGACAGAGTCAGAATAGAGAGACAGGGTCAGCAATAGAGACAGAGTCAGAGTCAGCACGGAGACAGTCAGAATCAGGACAAAGACAGTCAGAGACAGAGTTTTTCCTGCCTCGCTCTCTCCATCTCAGTCTCCCTCTCTTCATACCTCTCTTTCTTTCTGCCCCTCTCTTCACCCTGCCTCTCTCTCGCTCTTTCTCTCAATTTCATTCTCTTTCTATTTACCATTTCCATCTTTCTTGTCGCACTCTCTCCATCTCTGTCTCTCTTACTCCTTCTCCAACTCCTGCTCTTCATCCTCTTCTTCCTACCTTCATTTTTTCTCCCTTCCCATGTCCATCTTCTTCTTTTCACTCTCTCTATCTTCCTCTCATTCTCAATCTACTGCTCTTCATCTATCTCTCACTCTTACTTTCTACCTCTTTCTTCACCTCTGCCATCTTTCTCTCCAGTTCTCTAGTTCATTTTCTTCCTCCTTTCATCTTTTTCTCCCTTCCCAAGTCCCTCTATCTTTCTCTCTATCTCCCTCTCCCTTTCTGTTCCTACCACTTTCTCTCCAGCTCTTTCATCTTTTCCTCTTTCTCACTCTCTCTCTCTTTCTCTATATTCCTCCCTATATCTATTTCCCCTTCCCATGTCCATCTTTCTTTTTTCTGTCTAATTCCTTCTGTCCTTCTCTCTCTTTCTCTTTCTACCTCTCTCTTCACCTCTTTCATCTTTCTCTCATTCTTAATTTCTCCATTTTTTCTTCCTCCCTCATTCTCTCCCTTAATATTTCCATCTTTTTTCCCTTTCTTGCTCTTTCCATCTATCACTCCATGTGTCTCCGGTTCTTCATCCCTCTCTCCCTTTCTCATTTTCTCTAGTTCCTCTTCTTTCTCCCTTGGGCTTTTTCCTCTTTTCCCATGTCCATTTTCCTTTTTTCCTGTCTCTCTCACTCTATCTTTCTCTTATTCCACCTTCCTCTTCACCTCTGACATCTCTTTTCCTCCTTTCTCTCTCGTTTTCTGTTCTAGGTTTATAACTTTTCTATGCAACATGGCGCTCTGTAATTCACCTCGTGAATAAGATTTAAAGGCGTAAACAGACAGCAGGTTTGCACAGGGTCATGGGCGAGAGACATGCAGAGAGAGCGAGAGAGAGAGAAACAGACAGACAGACGGAAAGACAGACAGACAGACAGACACTTACATGCTCCAGTTTGTCCTTCTTGCTGAGCCACACACTGGACAGATAATCCTGCTGCTGGACGACGCTGGACACGCTGGTGCTCGCCGCTCGGCCGCCAGGGTTAAAGGTCAAATCGGGTCTCAGCTCCAAACCCGCGGAACTCAGCCGACTCTGATGATGGAGCTCCATGATCAACAGCGCAACTGCTCTCCACCTCCACTCCTCCGTGTGTGTGTGTGTGTGTGTGCTGCAGAACCACAGCTCCTTCCTTAACCCCCTCCAGGCAGCCCCAGGGTTTCCAAGTCTTAAACACACACACACAAACACACACGCACACACACCTGACCAGCCCTCACCTTACACATACTTCATTACCCTCTCTCTCTCCATCATTTTCTTCCTTTCTTTCTCAGTCTTCCTCCACTGGTCCTCCTCTCTCTCCCTCTCTAGCCCTTTTCTTCTTCTTCTTTCTATATTTTTTCTCTTCCCTTTTGATCTCTAATTCTTTTCTCTTTGTCTCTTCTTTCTTTCTCCCCCTTTCTAGCTTTATTTCTTTTCTCTCTCTCTGCTTTCCCTTTCTATATCTCACTCTTCCCTTCTCTTCCCATTCTCTCTCTCACTCTCAGTCTTTCCCCAGTTCTACTTTTCTCTTTCTCTATTTCTCACTCCCTGGATTGCTCTTCAGTTTTCCATCTTCCTCTCTTCATCTCTCTATCTTTCTATCTTCCTTTGCCACCTTTCTATTTGTCCCTATCCATCTCCTTCCCCTCCATCCTTATATCTTTCTATTCCTTTCTCTCTATTTCTACTCTTTTTCTCTTTCACTTATCCTCTTCCTTACACTTTTTTTCAAAACCCCACCTCACTTCATCTCCTATCTTCTTCTGTTTTTTAATTTCCCCTTCATTTCTCTCCCATTCTCTATTTCCCTCTGTTTATCCCTCCATCAATTTTAATTTCTCTCTTTTCTCTCTAACTTTCTCCCTCATTTTCTTGCTTTATCTGTTTTTCCTCCCTCTCTCGCTCTTTATTTCCATGAATTCTTTTTTCCCCCACATTTTGCCCCCTTTCTGTCTATCTTCCATCTTTCTCTCTATTCTGTTCTTTCTCTCCTTTGCATCCCCACTTGCATGTTCTCTCTCCCTTTTGATTTTCTACATCTCCATCTCTCTTTCCCCCTCTGTCTGTCTCTCTCCATCTCTTTCTCTCTCCACTCAAACATGGGAGGTGTTGTACAGACTGAGGCTCTGTGGTGGTGCAGCAGAGAGAGGGAGAGTGCTGCAGTTTCTGTCACACTTGTTCACACACACACACACACACACACACACACACAAAGAATCCAATCACTCACAGTGTGTCATTCAGCAACAGAGAACATTATTTGGGAGCCGTGTGCATGTGTTGCTTTAGTTTTATTTATTTTTTTATACATCTCAGTGATGCTGATGATGCTTATGATGATGCTGATGATAAAAATGACAATGATGATGATGACATGACAAAGATGACGATGCTGATAATGCTGATGACGCTTATGATGACGCTGATGACAAAAATGACGCTGGTGATGACGCTTATGACAAATTTGATGATGCCGATAACACTGATAACGCTTATGACAAAGATGATGATGCTGAGAACATTGATAATGCTTATGACAAAGATGATGATGCTGAGAACATTGATAATGCTTATGACAAAGATGATGATGATGATGATGACTTTGGTGACAAAGATAACACTGATGATGATGCTGACGATAAAGTTGACTCTGATGAGGCTTATGACAATGATGACGCTGATGATAAAAATGACACTGATGATGATGAAGACACTTATGACAAAGATGATGATGCTGATAACGCTGATGACGCTTATGATGACGCTGATGACAAAGATGATGATGCTGATAACGCTGATGACGCTTATGATGACGCTGATGACAAAGATGACGATGCTGAGAACACTGATAACGCTTAAATAGACCAACACCTGATAGCCGCTCTAACAACTCACACAGGAGTAAAAATTACATCGTTTTACATCATCACCATTCCAAAAAAAAAAAAAAACTCAAAAAGCTTGACTTGCTGACTCATGCTTCTGCTTCACTTAAATTCAGATCACATCCTCACAGAGGGAAGACTACCAGGAGAATCGGCCATCCAAACACACACACACACACACACACACTCAAAAATTAGACATCCTACAGTCTGCATCTGAGATTTTATCCAGTCTCCATATCTGACCTGAACATTAGTGATATTTCTCCTCCTGTCTCTGTCCATCTTTCTTCATCATTCTTCTTTCCCCATTTTCAACATCTCTCCCTCTCATTCTTCCTGCCCATCTCTCTCCCTCTTTCCTGAGACGCAGATGACCATTACAAGCATTTCCGGGTTCATTACATGAATGTTTGTCATTGTTATCTCAAAGGCCAAGCTGTAACTTTCTGGTAGATGCAACCAGGTTTCTGAGCTAAAATGTGCTGGTGTTCATGATGTCATGAAGCTTCACAAAAAGCCCAAAAAACAAACAAAAACAAAACAAACAAAAACAGCTCCAAAGCATCAATGTTCCACCATAACATGTTAAATGGAGTTTATGGTCATTGCCTTTTTATTCAGTTTCTTTTTTACTTCAACGTGTTGATGATCAAACCACAACACACGACTCCACCTCGAGCTCCAGTGAGACTTGGTAAAGTTCAGAAGATGTAGTTTCTGGGTTTCTCTCAAGAAAGGCTTCTTTACTTATTATGTTATTAATACATTATGTAGTAATTAATTTTATTATAGTATATTATCATTGTTTGTTGTTATTAATTAATAATTGTTTGTAATTTTAGACTTAATGAACAGTTCAGGAGAGTTACCGTTACAAACAATTTTACACATAAAAATGTCCACATATATATATATATATATATATATATATATATATATATATATATATATATATATATCTCCTCTCAGAAGCCTAGTTGTTGCCTCACTATTCAATTTACGAACATAGAAACACATTTCTAATGTTAACCATTCAAATCAAAATGTAATAAAAAGAACTAAAAAATTAATTGCTACTCTGCAATATTTATTGTGTATTAATTATAACTTATAGCATTTAGGGGTCCAAGCACCAAAGGCAACTCAGACCTAATGTGCTCTGTCTGTGGAAAGTTCAGGAATACAAAAGATTCCAAATTGTTTAAAAAAATTTCTAATTACTTGAAAAAGTTAAATAATGTTCATGAAATAAATCCATACTGATAGATCCATACTGATCCCTGATCTAGAGGTTAGCTGCTTTACTCCTACTGCCATTGAAACTCGATTAAATCAGAGCCTTTCCACTTATAACAAGTAATTTAATAAACATTGGCTAATGTGGAAAGGATCCAAGGAAGCTCTTACCTCCATCGCTGCTGTGTTTCAACTGTCCCACACTGACACACCGACGAGACGCCTCAGGAAAACCGCATAAACAGCTCTAAACCTCAGTTCACAAAGGTCGAGCACTGGAACACAGGAAGACGATGTCGGAACTGATGCATGACAGGAGGTCAGAGCTGATAAAGATCCGTGATGTGGATTTACAGCATCATCTCATCCGCAAGATACCAAGAGAACCTCTTTAGTAAATACAGAAACCTGGAATACAGCCAAACAATATGATCCGGTGAGAAAAATGGCCCAAAAACTTGAGGGAGAAACTGGAGTAATCTAGTGTGACCTTCAGGAACCTCTGTGGATGAGTTATGAAATGAGATTTAAGAGAATAAATGCAGCTTCAATTAACTGAATTCCTCATGGGAATCCGGCCAGGAGTGTGATAAAGAGGATGAAGAAATGTCACGGCCCATGTGTGCTGGATAAAAAAAAAGGTTTACAATAAAATTAATGCTGAACTTTATCGCTTTAGCTCTTTTTTTCACATTTCATCTGCTTGTTCAACTTCATCTGAACTTTAAACATATATTATGCACCTTCAGTCAAAAGTCTGGACATGTTCAGTTTTTAAAGAGATTTTGAAAAGGCTTTATTTCAGAATCAAAAGGTAGTTTGTTTCGGTAATGAATCAAATATGTACGTGGTTTTTGCCTCAAATGAAATTATTTCCCCAAACAAGTCATTTTCATGCAGAACTCATGTAGAGATTATTAATGTGAGATGAGGGAAAGGGGGCGGGGCTTACAGGG
Organism: Pangasianodon gigas; assembly: GCA_022758105.1. Classification (NCBI taxonomy): domain Eukaryota; kingdom Metazoa; phylum Chordata; class Actinopteri; order Siluriformes; family Pangasiidae; genus Pangasianodon; species Pangasianodon gigas. Next base: position 2,433,782 of record CM040481.1, read on the forward strand.
GGTCGGTTAATATCAGAGAGCTCAAAACACTTTGCGTAACTGTCAATCATTCCGGATTCACGTGTTGATTTGTTTATCGGGGAAGAGGACGACTGTGTCTTGGACAATTCCCACCCACCCACCAGCTCTCTCCCATCACACCACAGCTACCAAACCCTGCTTCCTCTGACATGAGGCCAGAGAAACGTGACTTCGGCTGGTCACAGGGCGGCGTAACACACGCAGAGGAAAGCGCTGTCTGCCCTCTTCTGCATACATGAGCTCACAGACACCAACGATTGGCTACTGTCGCTGTGGTTGACACTCAGATCTACTGATTTCTCTGCCAGTGTTTAAATCACTCGTTTAAATGAAAATATGTCACTCTAAAACATTCTGTGCGTTCTTTCTTAAATAAGACAGTCTTTATTAAAATGATGAATTTTTTAAATCCATTTCTGATCACATTTCAGGAGCCATTCATGCAGATCATCAAAAAAAAAAAAAAAAAAATCTGTAAAATAATTTCAGACCTTTCTGAAGCAAAGGCACATTTTGTCTCTTTTTTTTTTTTAAATGAACGAAGGGTGGGCAGATCGTTGTGTATCAGTCATGGAAGCTGAGAGAGGAGGAAGAGGAAATGTCCTCCACGACACACACATTAATTTCGCAGATCCTTGAGGATGAGGAACCGTGCGACGAGGTTCTTCATCTTCATTTCAGACAGGAGTGTTGCTAATGCTACTTGGTCATCCCGTTTATACGCCGTTTATTTCCTCTTTGTCCGCTCCTGCGTTGACCGAATGTTGGCTATGGTTCCTGCTCGTGGAAGCGTCCGTGTAGAGCTCCCAGGCCTGTCTGGATTCTGAACCGACTCACCTTGAAGCGCGCTTCTCCCATCTCCGATCGCTGTAGAAGGGCTCGGGGCCACGAACTGGGCGTCCATTTAAATAAACAGGAGAGGAGAGGAGGTGGGAGAAGACAGGTTCCTGCTCATTGGTCCCCAGCCCAATTCCTGGCGTCTGTCATTGATCAGTCTATGCCAGTGGGCAGGGCTAAAGAAGGCGGGTAGTTCCCGGCTCATACGAAGACCTTGGCGAGGGAGTCGGCTCCAGCGCTGGTGATGTAGCACTTGGACAGCTGGAACGCCACGTTGTGGATGGACTCGTCGAACTTCTTTTGGTGGGCCGTGAACTCCTGGATGCACGTCCTGCTCTCTAGGTTCCACAGTCGGATGGATCATGGAAGATGAGGAAAGTTGAACAAAAATATTACGCATTACGCCGAAGAGGAATACAGTGTAGTCCTGCTAGTAATGCAGTTAACAGTTTAAAAAAACAAAAAAAGCCTTTTTGACCTAATCGCTTGTCTAATGTCTCTCGTGAAAAGTTTCCACATGGCCGATATTTTCACTGTTAATCTACTCAAATCATTTGAACAAGCAAACAGTGTTTTTATTATTAACAGCGGATTATTATTATCATTAAAATTAATTGCAATGAGGTAAATATGACACTTCACTATAAGCTGAACTAATCTTGGTTATTTTTTTTTTCAGGTCAAAATTTTCTGCCTCATTTTTCCTCTTACACCCAAAAATCAGAAAGTGCTGTCTGTTTTTTTTTTTTTGGGGTTTATTTTTTCAACCATTTTTGTCTGCAAAATTTCCCTAATAAATATCTTTAACTGATCTAAATGATATTCATGTGTAATGCCATCTAAGTCAGATATACATTGATAGATTTTGTTTCCAGACGAGACGAGAGCAACTGGCAAAACATTAAAAAGGGGGCGGGGCTTCCGGGGTGTCTGTTAATACCGGCTTCCAAAGTTCACTTGGAAAGACTTCGAAAGACTTGGAACTAATTCACTCGATGTCAGATTCTCCTCATATTAACCACCATTAAAATGAAAAGTACCCCATGGTGTTTCTAGCACTTACTTCCAGACATCAAACACAGGTCATTCGGATCCACAGCAAGGCTCGTAACAGCATCCAAACAGGCCACCATGGAGTGGATGGGTTTCCCTGTTGGGAAAATAAAACACAAGCACTTCAGCTCCTGAGATAAAACTGCAAGAAAAAACCCTTATAATGTCACACAAGAGCACCAAAGAGCAGTTTGTAATATTTAGAGCCCTCTGGTGGCTGAGAGCTGAACTGCACCTGCAATAAAATCATCCGCACGTACCCGTGTTGTTGTCGTAGAACTTGATGTGGCGGTCCTCCTGAGCCGTGATGGTGATGGGGAGAGTCGGGTGACTCAGCACTTTGTTAATCTGACAGGAAGCACAGGAGGAGGAAAAGATAATAACCAGGACGTGTTTAATAAACACAAGAGCTTTTAATCCTGAAGGATGAAATTATAAAAATAAATTAGAAAAAGTCATCAGTCACGCATAAGTGAGCCTGAATTAACACAAAGTTTCTGGTGCGAATGTGAAAATATTTCTTTTCAAAGGAATTTTCCACTAGGGGTGTGTCTGTCCCTCCATGTGTATGTGTGTGTGTGTGTGTGTGTGTGTGTCTGTCCAGCCATCCATCCCTCTGATTGTGTGTGTGTGTGTGTTTGTGTCTCTCTATTGGTTAGTGAGACAGACACAGAGACAGAGAGACAGACTCTGTGTGAATTGGTTTGTGTGTCTGTGTATGTGTGTGTAGCTGTCTCTCTGCCTGTGTGTGTGTGTGTGTATGTGTGTGTATAGCAGTCTCAGTAGTAGACTTGAGGCTCTGCACTAGTTGTGTGTGTGTATAGCAGTCTCAGTAGTAAACTCAAGGCTCTGCACTAGTCGTGTGTGTGTGTGTGTGTGTGTGTATACCAGTCTCAGTAGTAAACTCAAGGCTCTGTACTAGTCATGTGTGTGTGTGTGTGTGTGTGTGTGTGTACCAGACTCAGTAGTAGACTCGAGGATCTGCATTAGTTGTTGTGTCTGTGCATGTTGAAGAGGCCGATCTTGCTGTTAGTGAAGGGCGTGACCATGTAGGCGGGTTCAGTGCACACCAGATCCACTGAGGAGGGCACACCCAACTCTGTAACACACACATACACACACACACACACTCCAAAAATTTCTTAAGACCATTATAAATATGTTTAAATTATTCTTCTGTCAGTATCTAGGACAGTGTGCAAAAATGCAATCTGGCCGCCAACCACCAGAGAGTACGCTTACTTTTTAGCAGGCATCGTTCCCCATCTTGAGCGTGTGATTTTCGGAGGCTGTGATGAGAACCGGCTCGGTGGGGTGGAACGCCAGGCCGCGGATGGCGTCGAAGTGACTGCGCAGGGAGAACTTCCACGTCTTACTCAGGGCGTGACTGGTTTTCAGCCTTCCTACGTTCTCCTACACCACCCCAGTGCTGCTCTCCTCCACTGGCTTCCTGTAGCTGTAGATTTAAAGACCTACCTCTTCCTAAAGTACTTAAATTAACACTTAAAAAAATACTTTGTGTTGTCTGTGTTTTTTTTTTTTTTTTTTTTTTTTTTACCATATTACCTCCTGAACAGAGTTTTTAGACTGATGGTATGTTTAGTCCGTGACCTAGCGCGCATTATCAGAGCGTGCACTGGTCCCAGGTCCCGCTGGGATCTAAGAGGGCACTGATATATTATGAATGTATGTTGGCACGCTCTGTGCTGACCTCGTGATATCTTTTTTCTTCTTCTGTTTTGTCTAATAAACATGTTTAGAGTACGTATACGCTGTGAAACACGTCAACCGCCGCTTCTGTTCCCTGTGACGCCTTTGTTTTTGCAGATATTGTGTATAGATAACTATAAATGCTCCCTGACTGCATCAGTAAACTCAAACTTGTGATGGGGGGTCTCCTTCCCTGCCCTGTAAGAGGTGTCTGGCGGTTGTCTTAGCAGCTTATCCGATGATATCAGGCATTTGTTTATGTTCGTATTTTACTTTTTGGGAAAAAAAAGACTACATATTGAAATCTGTTGTGTTTTTTGTCGAGGTGATTTGTTTGTTTATAAAAGTTGGAGAGGACCACACAATTGTTATTTAGGCACTGATAAATAAAAAGGAGGAGGAATGTATTTTTTTTCCCATGACTGTATATTGTAAGAGTACAGTACAATGTAATCATGAGTATGAACATGAGCAACTACATGAACATGAACTTATTATGACAAGAAAAATAATAACATAAAATTCTACTTCCTTTGCTCCGTTTTCTTGAAGTGCTATTTTATGATCTATTGACATCTGTAAAGCATGTAGACTGTAGACTTAATAATTAAAAATGCCTGCTTAATGCTTAGCAAAATCAAATAATTCAAGCTGATGTTGATGATTTTCATTCTTGTTTTATGTACAGTACAGTCCAAAAAGCACTAAAAAGTAAGGTCTGTTCAATTTCAACCTAAAGAAAAGAAGGCTTACGTTAACTGATTTAGAGGTCACATTTTTCCCTGGTCTTAATTCCTGCATAATTATTATCTTTTGTCTTGTGAAAGACCATGCCATCTGATTGCTCTCTCCATTTCACTGTGGTGTTCTTTGCTATCCCAAGCTCCTTTAGTTTTTGCTTGATCTGAAAAACAAATTGTAGCATTTATTACTAAATACTACAGAATATGGGCATTAAAGTCTTATGAGATTTGTATGCTACTGTACATTATAATTATAATGACAACAAAGACCATGTGCCACAACTTTCATGATATAGACTAAAGTGCTTAATGTTGTAAGAGGGGATTGGTATAATAAATTCTGGAGGATTTGTCACACCTTCTGTAAGATTGCTGCCTTTACTGCAGGATCATTCACATCCTGATTCGATTGAACCTTCATTCTCATGATTTGTTTTTTTGTAAAATCTGAAGGAACATACACAAAATTAAACTTGCATTTAAAAAGCTATCGAAAGTAGTGAAAAATATGAGCCTGAACAGGACTTTAACTCACCTGAGAGACAGAAGAAAGGCATTATCTCAGAGCATTGTGCAGCGTCAACCTGGCCATTAATAAAATTACCACAATTATCAGTCTTCCCCACACCCCACGGTTTTCCTGACACCCAATCAATGGTAGAGAAGTTGCTCCGGTCTGACCACTTCCAGAGGTCTCTGAACAGACCAACCCAAGAATTAGAAGAGACTGTTTTCTTTATAATTGATTTTTCCTCTACATCTCTCACACTGGCCAGGTCTGTGTGATGCTGTCTGCAGTAACTCTGAGCATCGTGAAATGCCATGGAAGTAGAAATAGGAATGTATCTGCTGGATCCAGTATTCCTGACTGTCAGAATTGAAAAACACATGATTAACTACTGATTCAAAAATAATAATAATAATAATAATAATAATAATAATAATAATAATAATAAAACTTGATTAAAAACATTCACATTTCATTGACATTTATTAATTTGTCAGACATTGTACATGTTAATCCCTGTACATGTGGATTCTTTAACTCACTTTTCACAAATCCTTCATGTGTCAAGGAACCCTTCAGTTCCTATCTGGATTTTATTAAACCAACAGTATTTTGTCTATTGTGTTTTTGTCTATTGGTTAGCTCCAATTGTTTTCAAGATGTGCTGTTTAACATCTTTGGCACTTTATAATTTAAGTTCACTGAGAACATTAAAACAGGTTTTTTTTCAGACAACCTTCATTTCCTACTAAATGGCAAAGTGAATATGTTGTTCCTCACCATCAAAGCACAAAAAGGGATATGAAATTGAACATGGTGCATCAAACCAACACCACTGGTTTAAAGCAACACACGCTTCCATTCCATAGTTAGGCTGGTTGGAACACCAATCTGTCAAATTTCCTAGTGGCTGATTTTCCAGGGACCAGTGCCAGCTATTAACATCATTGTACAGGCCAATCCAAGCACTGGAAGTGAACTGGTGCTTCTGTGCCCCATTTTGAAGCTTGATCATGTCGTCCTTGCCTTCAACAGTAGCCAGGTCAATGTAGTTTGCTCGGCAGTATGTCTGAGCATCACTCCAATTTTTCCCCTGTTGGACTAGGTAGTACTTATAAGGTACAGACAGGACGAGGAGGAAGACTTCTGTAGATGATATATTAGAAGAAGAAGTTTTTACAACACTAGGTCTGCTAGAAAGGACATCTGTCAACTTCCTTATTTAATCTTTGTTTTTCATTGTTTTACTAAAGAGAAACAAATATTAAACACAATTTTATTTTACTATTGAATATGAAACAACAACCTGAAATTAGGCAAATAGTTTTCACTAATTTTTGTAGCACTGGGCCATTTATCAATCATTTTATCAATCTTTTTGTAAGATTGTGTGTAAACGTTTGCGTAAGCCAGGTTGAACCAAAAATCTTTGCCAGATTTACAAAAGTGTTAAAAATGCTGATTTTCTTAATACTAGCATGTGTATATTGATAAATACCAATCACCCGTAAAGTGCAGAGAATTTGCGCTTAGTGATGCCCACACAATTGCATAAAAGGTAAAGCTTCCAGAGAGCTGTAAAGGCATGAAACGATGGGTATATGGCGAAAGAAAAGGAAGCTCGCAGAAGCATAAATGGAAGATATTTTTACTCAAGTCTGTGCCAATAAATATGTTTAGCAGCATAACAGCACCTAAAATGGCTAAAATATGGAGACAAATTACAGAAGAGGTAATTTATATGTGAATTAACTGAGGTGAAAAGAAATTGATTTGACATGAAAACAGAGGGGAAAGATTCCCCAGTGATCATGGACACCTGGTGATACAGGGAAACACATGATACAGGGAAACTGTTATTTTTAAATTAAGTTTCTCAACGACTGAGGACAAAAGTCTCTCAAGCTGTTGTGCTGGCTTTCAGTTGTTGCACAGCATTAAAAGATGATTTGGTGAAAGGAACTGATTTATAAGCATGGCTTGCGCTGAATCTTTTGTCAGCTTAGTCAATTACTTACAGCTTTGCACAGACCAGCCTGTCTTCCTTTTATCTGATGGCTTTTTTGACTTAGTTGAATGACTTGTCTTATTTGTTTAAAACAGGGGTCTTCAATCTTATCCACAAAGCACCCATGTAGCTGCAGGCTTTCATCACAGCCAAACTGGCGGCACACTTGGTAGTTGATTGGAAACTAAGATGAACTATTTAAACAAACCTGCTCGGTAGGAATGAAAGCCTGAAGCCACACTGACCCTTTGCAGATAAGATTGAGGACCATCTAAACAGTTTTGTCTGTCTAACAAAATGGTATGAGTTGGCTATTCACAATAGTTACATCTTTCCCTCACCTGTGAGAAACAGAAGTTGGAACATGCATTTCCCCATCACTGATGTGGTACTGAGGAGATGAATGTCAGCACTAGGAAATAAACATTTTGAGATGATCTGTGAGAAATCAAGTGATAATTCTCTCAGCAGTCCTACTTGAAACAATGTGATCGGGAAGTAAGACTGGTAACTGTAACTGCATAAAATTTTCTTAAAGGGAAGTCACTCACTTCGACTTCATCCTGAGTGCTGTACCACAAAGCAAGCACAAAACCTAGGGTTTCAGTAAGGTAGCTTAACCCAACATTCACAAGCCGGCTTAATAAGTATCACAACATGGGTTAACAACTTGTTAACCCTTTAACTGTCACTCATTAAAATAGGTGATGAAAAAAATATTTAAAATATTTAACCATAAATAACTATTAATAGTAATAATAACCAAATAACAATGTCTAACAGTTTTTTTTTTAAAAGAAATGATAGACCTCTACCATACGGTTGAGATGTCAGTTTATGGTAAAAGATGCTATTCACGAATTGCTATATTTCTTAACATTTTTCATGAAAGGCAATCATTTTAATCTCGCTTTAAAACCTTAAAACAGTTTATTGCTTTTTTACACTCCAACATGTTTTTGGCCTGTAAATGTCCCATCAGTTACAATGGCTAGGTACACAAATCTGTATATATTGACATATACTTCATCATATGGCATTTCTGCGTTAAAATCAGGTATTGTTTGTCATTTTATACGTTTAAACTATTTTGATTCTATGAACAAAACTGTAAAAAAAAAACAAAAAAAACATTCATTCCAGGTATCACTGAGTTCATTTTGATTACATATTTCATATCGAACATATCCATAACTGCGATTTGGAACAAACATCTGTATACATGTATAGATACTCCATTGTATGGCATTTCTACTTTATAATCAGGCACCGTTTGGTACATCGCCATTTTATTTTAAGTATATGCTTACACATAATGTAATAGGATAATATTGTGTTTTAGTAATATAATCTACTTTCATTGTAGTTGTTTGCTTTTTCCACTCAAACATTTTCCTACCATACTAACTACTATGCTAACATCTGCCCTGCCTCATGGTCATTTCTACCCTTTACCGACGTATCAACCGCATGGTTGAGCATGTTTTTGTAAAATTCTGGCACAATGGATTTAAAACATTTTTGATATTTAATATCATATTCCTATTCTTTAAGGTCTCTTCTATCTGAAAAACATCATGGTTTATCCCTTGCCTACCAAATTCCTGCTTTATGCCCTAATCTTTGGGGGTGATTTGCGGTGCTGCCCCTGTCGTCAGCTGCTACACACAGTTGTGTTGAAATAAGATACTCTTTATGCAAACTGATTAAGGGGGGTTGGAGCCCCACACCAATCAGGATGCTGGGCAGATTTTTTTTTTCTTCTCATAGTTTTTTTTCACTGTGAAAGTCAGCGCTACAGAATGGTTGAGAAGTCAGTTAAAGGGTTAAGTTGAGCTAGGCTTTCCTCATCAGGTCTTGTACATGTTCACCTTAGAGGGCAGATCTCAAACTGGCTCAAATGCTTTTTGGAGAAGCGGGAGATGGATTGGGTTCATTTTCATTTCAATTCACATGGCACTTGAAATAAAAGTAAATGCAAGTGAAATAATTAGCAGTAAATTGTTATTGCTAATTTCAGCTGCAATGCCAGTGCCATAGTAAAGACATCACAGTTGCATGCGTGCATTCAGAGAAAACAAGCGTGTAATTGTAATTGTGCAGGCTGTCTCATACCATAGCTCGAGCAATGAGGGCCTTCGTCCTTTAAGCGAGAATGCAATGTCTTTAGTTACCAAACATCACTTAAATAGGTTTAACATACAACAGACAAAGACTTAACGAAAAATTTACTAGGATAAATTGGTTGCAGCACCTTTGCTCTATTTCCATTAAAGATAACAATTTTCTGTATTGGTCAAATTAATCTCCTGACAAATAAAATAATCCAAATAAAAAAAGGAAAAGTATAAAATATATTCACTTACTGTAGAGTACACTAGAGAAAAATGTCTTTTTAAAAAGGACCTCTGAATCGACAGAGCTTCTTCCAGTCTTTGAGAAGTTTAGCTGGTGTTTTATAAGAGAGACGTCTCTCATGCAAAACATCTCCCATTCTTCCCCATGTGACAGTGAAGGGTTGATCCTAGTAGCTTTCCTCTGATTGGCCAACACTAATTTAAATGTCCAGCTGAATTATTAAGTAGCTGAGCTGGTAAGTGAAATTTTCCTGGATGAGAAAATGTCCTAATGGCTTCAGTTTCTTTTCTTTTTTCTTTTTGCATTTCATACAGAACTGCAAAAATCTAATCTTATGTGGCCATATTAATGTGCTTTATACCAGCTTCATAAAGGAAAAATCTTTTTCAACTTCTGCAGTTTCATTTATGAAGGCTAAGGAGTTAATAAGAGCTTTAGATGAATTCAATATTTGACAGTGGGTCTAAACATAAAGTAGATAATGTCATAGTAAATAATGTCGAGTGAGGGAGAGGCTCGGTCAACTCAGGAGAGGCAATCTTCCCAAATGTGAAGTGGAAAACACATAAACATCATCAATTATATTAAATCTTTTTAAATCTGCTTGAATGGGAATGTTATTTCTAAACTAACAGCATTAATACAGCATTATCTATTTTGCATATGGACTATTATGTAACTACATATAAATTATTTTGATGTATAGCATTTTGTGATCTTAAACCATTATTTATTTATTTTTTATATATCCAAGTAAAACTCATATTCAGAATGCATTTGAAGTTTTTTTTTTTGACAACTATTAACAAGTACCCGCTGAGCGAAGACAGATGGGCAGAGGTAATATAATTTCTTAAGGAGAGTAACAGTAAAGCACAGAAGCTAAGAAACTACATCCTGTTCCTTTAGGATGTGGCAAAAAAATCCTTACTGCTGAGGGAGAATGAGATGAGCACTGAGGTAGGAGTCAGTGTGCGTTCTCTAATAAATAGCATTTATCTTCATCTAATCCTATCAGGACAATGAGTTCACATAAGGAGTCAAATGAGAGCTCTATAGCAGGCATAAAGAAGGCATTGGGTTTAGGTTTACTCAAGTGAAAGAAAAAGATGGCAAATCATGACTTTTAATCTGAACGTAATTTGCTCGCCCAGTGAGTAATTTGCTTTGCTTAAACACTTTGCATTGATGCTTTGCATTGACCTTTTATTGCACTGCACCATAATTTAGAACATGGCTGGTGCAAATGAGCTAAAAGTTTTTAACACAAGTTAAAAACAAGGATTTTTTCACTGCTATTTCTAAAACAAATCACAAATAAATTCAATGCTGAACACAGGCAAACCCAAAACAGGCAGAAGCTCCATTTTTTGGCCTCTGGTAAAAAGAGTTATATATTTTTCTATATTTCTGCTGCTTTGGAGTTCACTTGCATTTCTGGTGCTCCCCATGCAAAGCCTGTTTCACTTACGCTTATTTACAAAGATTATGCAGACTACAAAGAGCCAAACAAATCAAGATGTAAGGCAATACAGTAACTGCTTAATTAATCCACTAGTAGTATACAAGGTGGGGATCTTGCTATGGTCATCATACCTGCATACTTTACTCAAACCAACATAAAACAAAACAGAAAAAAAAAAACATTTCTATTGATTATGTCTATTTCTGCTTTCCAAAATGAAATAGTTCTGCATGGTTAGAGAGTACCAGGTTTTGAGCCAACCCTTTATTAAGGTACTATTCCAAAAACACTTGATTTTTTTTTTTATGTTGCCGTTAATTTTACATATAATATTTATAAATACTCAAAATAGAATGTCTGCATGTTGCCCTGTTACACAAGCCTTGTTTTATGATATGGTGGAGGGCAATAATGCATCAATGCAAAGCATTTAAGCAAAGCAACTTAATCATTGGGCTAGCCAATGATGTTCCTATTCAAATTCATGATTGGACCTCTTTTACCTTCACGTGAGTAAACCTGAACAAAAAGCCCGCAACAGAGCTCTCATTTGATCCCTTATGTGAACTCATGGCTCTGAGAGGATTAAATAAAGATATTGTTATTTATGAGAGAACACACACTGACTCCTACATCAATGACCATCTCATTCTCCCTCAGCAGTATTTATTTTTTGCCCCATCCTAAAGGAACAGGATCTAGTTTCTTCCCAATTTTGGAGCCCATGCTTTAATAATATCTCATTGATATTGCAATAACAGTACATTAGTTGTTCCCTGCCTTCCAAAAATACAATTATGCAAGGTATTGCCCTGAATTTCTTTCTTTTGGTTTTTATATCTACTTGATTATGATATACTCTCTCTCTCACTTTCCTTTAACCTATCCTGATCAGGGTCATGGTGAATCCGTCACCTATCCCATGAACATTGTGTGTGGAGCAGGAACATCCTGGATGGGATGACAGTCCATTGCAGGGAACCATGCACACACACATTCACTCGCTCATTCACACAAAGGGGGCATTTATCTGAGCCAGTCCACCTACTGATGTGTTATTGGGAGGGTTGGAATAAACTGGAGAACCTGGAGAACATGAAAAACATGCACACATGGGGAGAACATGCACAGAAACTCCACACAGACAGTAACCCAAACCCAGGTTCAAGCTAGAGCTGTGAGGGGCTTGCATGATTATTTATTTGTTATTTGTTTACATACATACATATTCATTCTAACATAGACCTTTTCCATTGCATATGTGTTTATCTGTTTATAATCTGTAATTCTATGCTTTAATAAGGAAATATATTTCCTCTGCCTATCTCTCTCTACTCAGTGTGTACTTGCCAAAGGTTTGTTTGGTGAAATGCCTTCAAATGCATCCTAAGTATTAGTTTGACATTTAAAAAAAAAATAACATCATAAAATGCAATAAAGCTTCTTGCATAAAAATTGAAAAATATTATCACTGCAATAAAGTAATTTAAATGCAATTTATATGTTGTTATATAAAAGTTTATACAGATTAGCAAACAGTAACAATGCTGTTAAGTTAGCAATACGATTCTTAGTAGATTCCTAGACTCTAAAATCATTTAAAAAGATTAAATATCATTGTTGATATTCATGTGTTTGCCCTTTAGAGTTGAGTGAATTGCCTCTCCTGAGTTGACACTGGTCCTCCTGCACTTGATATTATTTACTTTGCTGCTTAATAAATGTAAATGGAACTATGTATAGTCAAATATAGTAACTATAGTAACATATTATGGCAGTAAAAAGTGCTGGCAACTCAACATTATTAGTCATTTTGACTAGTAAATATCAGTTCAGTGAACATGTATGTACAGTATGTATGCCAGACTTCACACTGATTGCAAAGCAGGCTATACCTTATTGTATGGCTTTATAATAATATACAGCCTAACTGATAAACTACCATGATGGTTAAGACAATAAACATGTAAATTACTTCCAGACTGAACCTTTAGAATTAAGGATAAAATATTCTGTAGAAACTATATGAGGAATAATCATTAATTAGCAGAAATACAATGAGAAAGGTAGGAGAACGCTCCCCCTTAAACACGTGCAAATTTCGTTTTTGTTTGCAGGAGTGGTGTCATTTCCATTGCAAATATTTAGCCTATCGGAAAGTATTTGAGTCTAGAAAGTTCTCTCTCAAATTTAAGGACAGCTGGCCAGCTAACAGATGCCTGCTCTTGATGCAGCTTAACTCATCAATATGAAAATTATAAAATATCTACACTACAAAACTAATTAAATCAAATTCAATTCAATTCAAATTTATTTGTACAGTGCATTTAACCAAAAATATTGACTGAAAGTAGAAGATGTAGATTTGGATTTCTAATGACAGTGGCAAGGAAAAATTCCCTGAGACCCGTTGCGAGGAACCAGATTTAAAAGGGAACCCATTCCTCTCGTGGGAGGGATTATAAAATCATTAGAGTATACAGTTGCAGAAGAGTAAAAGCAAACAGTATTAAGTGTTTTGAATGGATGTTCAGTATGGGCATGTCGTGAACAAGAGTCCTGGCATAAACACAGGAGAGATTTTATGATTACTGCAGCAGGTAGGTACAGGAGAAGGTACAAATCTACAATATCCTGATGAGATTCACTGTAACAAGGGCAAGTCTTGGGTTTTTGTGAGTGCAAATATTTAGGGTATCCATGTGGGACCATCCTCAACAGCAGAAGGTGAGTTATAACTCACACCCGTTACACTTATGACTGTGTCCCCAGCCAGTGATTGGACTAATCTCTCACAACAACAAGTCTGCCTTCAGGGCAGAAGTGCAGAAGCTTGCAGCAAAGTGCAGTGACTATAACTTGATTTTCTGCTCACACAATAGCTGCTCACGTCTCTAGGCTCAGGAGTAGTTTCTTCTGCTGTTATTGAGCCATGCTTCTGTAAAAATGAAAACACAACTGTCCCTGACTTCACGCTGGGTAGTTAGCTATAGTCTGAGTAAGTCCAGTTTATTGACTTTCCCAAGGCTGTAACCCTCATGAAGAGTGCACACCAATGCCTCACAGTGCCAGCAAAGATTACTGATGCATACGAACAACTGGGTACTGCAACCACCCCACATTTTTATTGGGAAAAAAAAAAACATTTCTATCTATAACTTTCTACTGTCCAAAATGACACACCTCTGCATGGTTAGAAAGTAACGAAGTTTGAGCCAACCCTGTATTATACTCCATTATTTATACGCCAAAAATTTACCAATATTATGTTATTTCAAAAATATTTTTTTCTGTTTACTTTAAATATTAGATTTTATAAATGCTGAAAATAGATTTCATGAATATAACATGTTTTTAAAACATTTCACCCAACGTTGCCCTGTTACACCAGCCTTGTTCTAAGATGCAGTGATCCAAAGCATCAATGCAAAGCACATACTCAATGGACTAGCAAATGGTGTTCGGATTCAAATTCATGATTTGTCCTGTTTTTCTTTCACTTCAGTAAACCTGAACCCTGTAGCTTCTTTATGCTTGCTACAGAGCTCTCATTTGACCCCTATGTGAACTCATTCCTCTGAGAGATAGAGATATTGGGTAAAGATATTGTCATTTAGGGGAGAATGTGTGCTGACTGCTACCTCAATTCCCATCTCATTCTTCCTCATCAGTAATTATTTCTTCAAATCCATCCAAAGTCCAATAACACCCTAGCAGTAACTACAGTATAACATCCACATATGGCTACAATGATGCCATCTTTCTGATGTCATTTAGCTATTTTCCCCACATTTTCCCTGTTCAGGTTCAAATATCTCCCCTGGCTGGAGACCTCTGCATGTGTGGATGAAATGAGTTTTAAAAATGTGCCTTTTTAAGATTTTCCTTTTTTGTATTTCCCATTTTACTGTTAACAGTGGAAAATTAGAAATGGAAAATGGGAAAAGGCTGAGAATTCAGAATTTGAATGCTTTTTACATATAACAATCCACATTTGTTTTGTGGAAATAAAATGCAGACTTTTTTTTTTTCATTTTCTCTTTTTTGATTTTAAAACAGATGATACACAGATTCATATAAATGCATTTAATTTCCATTTTCCATTATCTATTTCTTGTTAATATGCTTTCATTTTCTTGGTCATCATTTAATGATTACCAGAAGTCTTTATTTATCAGAAGTCTTTAAGTAATCCAGTCACATCTTCCTCATTTGGAGCTTAATATCTCTAGATTCCACCTTTTTATTTGCTTCTTCATAACCTCCTCATAACCTCACCTACAGACTCATGGAAGAATGACTAGTAACTTATTAGAAACCTATTGGTAGAAGGCCTGGGGAGAAAATGAAGGTGTCAAAGGCCACATTCTACGGGGTATGAGACCCAGCTGCTGACTTTACATCTGGGTAGACGGCATAACAGGGGTTTAAAAGTGAAGCCAAAAGTCTCTGAGGCCCTCTTGTGGCTGGCTGCAGTACAATTTTTTAACCCTGCCCATCTTTACATCTTTACAAATTCTGTTCATTTTTACAAGGCCAGCTGATCCTGATATCTCCCTCAATATATTTCCTCACTAAAGGTGTTTTATATGAGTTAATTAAAAGGGCCTAGTTGATGAGGTGATTGACAGTTTGGGGGGAGTCTCATGAACGTGCACGCACTTTCCAACATGCACCTAAAGCTCTTACTGAGACTATAGCCCAGTGAACTTCATCTGACATCTTTCAAACTTCATACCAATGATTTAGAGTGGCTTGTTCTGCTGTAACCCTTGGGGATTTCTTTGCATTTTTAATGCCTAAACTGTCTCATTAACTAGCTTGCTAGCTGCTAGGTAACATTAACTGAAATATCTTGAAGGGAAGATGAAAAATTACCTTGCTATTTAGATAGTCATAATATTATTCAATTTGGAAATTAAAAGCCACATCATATTGAAATATGTGAACATCCTGTTCTTTTGGTTAGCTAGGTTAGCCAGTCACTCCTTTTGAAATGCACTCCACAAATAGAAAGAACGGAGTATAAAAGAGTGCACGTCTTCACTATTCAGAGGGCTAACTTAACTGCAGGTGTCAGAGCAAGATAAAAATCATGAATTTTTTTTTCCCTCAAAAAAATATGTTGTGTTGGGTGTAAATATTAATTGCTGTTTAACTGGAATATTTTCAGTTGGTACATTACATTAGCTACTTATTCGTACATTACTTTGATTAATATGATGAATGATGAAGCCAATGTCAAGTAGCTACCAAATGGTACCTCAGTCAGTGTAGAAATTCCAGGCTTTATGGAAGAGTGCTGGAAGAAGGTATCTCTGAAAGAGTATTGAGAAGAAAGACATTATTGAAAAAAAAAAAAAAGTCATATGAAATCTTGCTTGGACCTCGAAATCTTATAAAAGGCATATTGGAGACTCTGTAAACATGTGGTAAACATTTCCCTGGTTCTCTGAAACAACAATGCACATCAGCCTGATAACACCATCCCTACAGTGAAGCATGGTGTTGGTAGCATCACATTGTGGGGATGCTTTTCACTAGCCGGGACTGGGAAACTGGTCAGGGTTGAGGATCATAGGGATGGAGCCAAATACAGGGCAATCCTAAAAGAAAACCTGTTCCAGTTTTGAAATTCAGCTGCCCTTGGATTGTGTCACTTGGATTCAAATATTATTCAAATATTCTAATATCTTGGCTTTTGTATGTACTGCTTTTAAAATAATACAATTGTTTTTAAAATTTGTATAAACAAAGCTTGTCCCTTCCTTCAAAACTACTCCCCCAATCTACTCAAATTAAACTGAGATTGAAAAAACAACTGAAAGCTTCAAATACACTTCATTTGAGGTACAAAAGTCTGTGTTGTTTGGAAGATTGCAGGCCACAAGACATATGAGGAAGCTCTGTGCATTGTCATAGACGGTCACCTGTGATCAGTGACAATTCTACAGTTGAGTAATTGTCTCTGTATTCCGTTGTATTTCTTTCTCTTTTTTTAGCAAAGTGATATGTATATGCAAAGCTCCTTTTTCTTTGCTGGTACAGCGGTACAGCGAGCTGTTATTTGTATGTTATTTGTAAAGCTGATTTGTATTTGCTGGTACAGCAAAATGCTATGTGTATGTAAAGCTCTGTTGCATTTACGGCAAAGTGCTACGTATGCAAAACTCCTATTTCTTTGTTGGTACAGGAGTACAGCAAAGTGCTATTTGTTTGCAAAGATCCTTTATCTTTGCAGGTACAGATACATGTATTATTTGTGTCTAACCTGGTAATGTTAACACACTGCTATTAATGTGTAACACACTGCTATTATCTGTATCTGATTAGTGTTATATAAACATCAGAATAGGGAAAAAGTGTGATCTCTGTGCTTTTGACCATGGCATGGTTGTTGATGGGCTGGTTTGAGTCTTTCAGAAACTGCTGATCTACTGAGAATTTCACACACAACAGTCTCTAGAGTTTACACAGAATGGTGTGAAAAACAAAAAACATCCTGTGCGTGGAGGGTCTGCAGGCTGAAACACCTTGTTGATGAGAGAGATCAGAGGAGAATGGCCAGAGTGGTCTGAGCTGACAGGAAGCTGATAGTAACTCAAATAAGCACTCTTTACAACCGTGGTAAGCAGAAAAGATGTACAACACATCAAACCTTTTATCATGAACTGCATAAACTGTGCACATTAGGGCGTATTCAGAGTTGAGTTATGTGCACATAGTTGCACACTTTGGTATTCTGAGCTCAGTCATGGCTATAGACTTAATTGCTACTCAGACACTTGTGCAGAATTAAAAGCATAATAAAATAGATTACATCCCATGATCATAAATCATTATGATTTCATGACTTTGGAATCATGAACTAAAATAATCAAATAGTCAATAGTCAATAATCAAAATAGGGTGCCCAGAAAATCGACATGCAGCTGCATAACCCAACTCTGAATACATGTAACTTTCCTTGTGTCAAGCATCCTCCCTACTACAAGAGCACAGCATTAACTGATCAGCAGCAGCATTATTCACAGCTACGCAGCGTCAGCAGTCCGCGGATTGTGTGTGGATTTGTCCAGATGAGATATTGGCATGCGGTTGTTACAAATGTAGCTGTGTCTAAAGTCAAAAGTTTGAAGTTCCTGGTCTATTTTTTTTTTTTTTTGCTGTTGCAGGAATAGATCAGACACATATCTTATATGTGTGATTTCCCTGATAGAAAAAAAAACAGCAGGAGTAGAGTAATATATGCAGGCTGCAAGCAAACAACCAGCAAGACCAGTCTGCTTGGACCAGCAATTGCCTGTCCAAGCTCTTGCTGGCTGTTTCGACATTTTGAAGAATGAGTGGAGGAAGGTGTCTGGCCTGTTGGGTAACTCAGCAAGGAGTGAACGTTTGAGGGTGTGTAATTAAACACTTTGCAGCACATCTTGCACCATTCAACTGCCAACTAACAGTGAAATTAATGACTCTTTGCCTGCTTACAAAGCAAAGTGGTGCAGTGTCTACTAATGTAGGACTAAGTCCTTCAGGTGGCACATGGAAGAAACAAGTCGTGGACTGATGTGCGCAGTGCAGTGTGAGCAGATGAGCTTTAATAAGGCCAAGTAGAGAGCCACAAACACACACTCAACGTAATAACATGAAGCTTCCAGAAACAGGCAGTAAACTTGACTGAGGCTGCAGCTTTTGCTCTTTCTAAATAAGAGCGAATATCTGACAGGAGAATTGAACGACTGGTTACTGCATACACTTTCATTTAAGACAAGGACAAGAACAAGACACAGTCAGACACTTACTGGAAAAAGTCCTATCACATAATTAGTTTGCTCTGATTTTCTCGATTCTCATGTCCACCCTGGTGTTTAACTCATCTAAAAACAATAGTTTGGCAAAAATTCAAATTTACAATATTTTCCAATATTTAATTGCTACTCAGACACTTGTGCAGAATTAAAAGCACAATAAAATAGATTACATCCCATGCACTCATTAAGATTTCATGACTTTGGATTTGTCCAGATGAGATATTGGCAATGTAAATTAAGACATTTCTGGTGTCTGTTGCTTCTTAGTTTTGCACTGGAAGCTCATCTAGTCATGGAAGACTAACTCAAAATCTTGTGTGCTTCACTCTGCACCCAGTTCTTCAACAATGTCACACAAACATGCCAATGTGGTTAACCCTACATTTACACAAGCAAGCAAAAAGACAAACTCTTGTGGGTGTGTAGGGACTGCTTAAATGGGAACTATTTCCAGGTAAGAACTAAATTTGTGAGTGGGGAACTGAGGAAAACTAGTAGTTTTCTTGGCATACATTGAGCCCCTTAACACCACTCAAGTATCATTTGAATGTCACAGCCTAACTAAGAATTGTTGCTGACAATGTGCATCCATTTATGGCCACGTATATCCCATCTTATAAAGCATGATAAGGCACCACTTCACTAAGCACAAGTCATCTCAAACTGGCGCCATGAACATGACAATGAGTTCAGTGTACTTCAGTGGCCTTCTCAAGTCACCAAACCTAAATCCATCTGGTAAATCTACATTAATGCTTTAAAAATAACATATGACTAGGATCCCATAGGACATTTTTACTTTCATGTGAGTGGTCAGATATCAAGGTTGCAGGACAAACAAAGACAAACAAACTAAATTTGATGGGTATAAGCAAAACAAAGAAAGAAAGAAAGAAAGAAAGAAAGAAAGCCTTAAATGTGAATACAGACAGAGATATGGATATTTAGAGCATTACAGACACAGATAGTGTCATTGTGTTACATATTGTTTGCATACTATATTGTATATGTAAGTAACATCATACAAATTCTGTAAGCAGAGTTACTGTAATTATACAGTATATAATTTACAATATAGGGTAAGTGTGAGTTTCTGGCACATTTCCAAAATGATGAACAAAACTTTAAAGGTAGAAAACAAAGTTTTTTTTTTTCTTCCCTAAAGGATTCACAATGGCCTGGAAACAGAAATCTCTGATTAAAGGTTTAAATGTGGCTGAGAAATGGGGCAGTGGTGCAGAGATACATTTCTCCTCCCACACACTTTAGAGAAGAATGCCTACTGGGGCATTACACTCCTGTCACACAGATCTTTGTGGATTTTTATGGCAACAGAAACACATTAATGACTATGGATCACACATTACTCAATTCATAACTTGCTTATGGCAAACCGCTAAGACAAATCGAACACACCAACCTAATACAAACAACACACACTTTCCTTTTTCTAGGAGACGGCAAAAAAATGGACTTGAAGGTGCTACAGGCTGCAGTTGTTGTTGTTTGCCTTTATTCTGCCTTTATTTCAGTCTATTTCAAGTGAACAAGAGACTTCTAGAGACCAATGTAATAAGCGATTTCAGGCTCAGATTTGGTTCCTCACCATTTTAATTTCTTTACTTTTTGCATTTTTTAAAATGCTTATTAAATTAAATCCTCATTGGTTTTCAAGTGTCTTCATTAACCAGCGTACATTACAAGACAGTGTCTAGAATTAAGTCAAACAATTCAAAAATTGATCAGCCCTTTGCAGACTTGTCAGTTTTCTATTACAACTGTCAACTACCTCAAATATCTGCAGACTAGAGCCAACTAATACACATTCAGCCTATTTGTGACTGTTGACTATAATTAGGAGAAAAGCAGGGGTTAAACTGGTGGAGAGTGGAGGGTAGCAGAGCTCCACCACCTCTGGTTTATATGACTGGCAAGTGGAGTTGAGCTCTGATATGGCTGTATAATTTACGGTGATAATTATATACCTGAGTTCCACACTGCTTTACAGAAAAACTCTTTCATTTCATGGTAGTCAGGACAATCATTAAGTATTTATCATTGTTCATTTTGCTAGGTTAAAAGATTTACTGTGTCAGTCTATTTGCCAGAAAAGAACCAAAAGTTATCTAAATATCATTTGATGCCAGAACTGACAAACAAGGCAAACAGAAAATGTAATGTCTGGCCACTCAATTTTAATGAGCTCCATTTAGCCCTTAAGGGGGAAGTTCACCTTATTTCACATTTGAGCAGTTCTAAATATTTATTTGGCAATTTCTAGTCACACAGATAATTAAAACTAATTAAAATATTGTACTCCATTTAATTACAAAATCCATATTACGCACATTGTAAACACATGCCTCGGCTGACACAGACAAACATGTTCCTCATAATGACTCTGTCAACATTCTTGTTCAGGAAAAGCCATTTGAGGAAGTTAAAGTGTCTAGGTATTTTAACTGCCTTTGCACGCTTACATCATATGAATGTATTCATCCGCTGTGTTGGTGGTATTTCCGGGATGTGTGTTCCTGCCTGTGTTGTTATGTGCTAAGTTGCTAAGCGACTAATATTAACACAAATATGTCTGCTGTAATGCTTGTAGCCATAATTTGATATAATAATAATAATAATAATAATAATAATAATAACAATAATAATAATAATAATAATATATATTTTGCCTTGTGCCGCCAAAACAGCTCTGACCCGCCAAGGCATGGATTCCACAAGTTTCTGGAAAAAGAAAAAAGCAGGACTCATTTCCCTCCTAAAATTCAGTTGAACCCCTGAGTAAAAGTAATGTAACCCAGACTTTACTGAGCCTGAAAAGCTGCCTGGTTTTTTTAAATTTTATTTAGCAAAATTAATAGGAATTTTTATATGCATTTTTTAGCATTTCCCATTGACCACGTGGGGTTTACACACATATCAGATGCTTAATGCAATGAGTGGTCATGTTTGTCCCATTGGAGGGAAATTAAGATCTATTTATAAAACAGCACACTTGAAATGTAGACTAATTCTAAATAATACATGAAAAGCAGTTGATACTAATTTAATACTTAATGAAACATTTTGAACTGAGTTTCTTCCTGTAGAGTTTAATATAATATAACTCTCATTATCAGGCTAATCAAGCCCCTTAGCAGCATGTATATATGTATATTAGAGATAAACTCTGCAGGATGCTAGATCTTCAGAACTGTTCTTCATTGTACATATAATCATTTTCCTCCACAACCAATTAATAAATATGAGTCATACACATCATCAGTAACCGCTTTATCCTAGTCAGGGTCCCCGTGGATCCGGAGCCTATCCCGGGAAACCTGGGCACCCGCTGGCAGAAGTTACCTCCAGATGGGACACTAGTCCATCGCAGGGCACCATGCACACGCACATTCACACATTCATTTAGACCTAGAGGCAATTTAGCATAGACATTTTCGGGAGGTGGGAGGAAACCAGAGGACCGAGAGGAAATGGACAAATGGACAATGGGAAAATATTCATCATTTCTGCAGATCTAGCATCATATCTCCAATACACATATTCACATGCCATTATGGGGCTTGAACAGCTGGATAAGTCTAGACTTACCTCTAATAGCAAATACTAACTATTGTACTACTAACTAGTAGTAGTTAGTAGAAAACTACTACTAACTCTATTCTACTATGAACAGTGTTTAATAAATTATTATATTAGTATCTGTTTAATCAAACTGCCATAATAACTGGAGGTAACAATGCTAATTTAGTGTATTATAGTGGATTGTACTGCATTTCATCCAGTGAGCGATTGTGTAAACATCTCCCAATTTTCCTCCAATGGGACACACATGACCACTCATTGCATTAAATATCTGCTGTGTGTGAATCCCTAAATGACTGATGGGAAAGTATAAAAATTTGACACGAGTCCCTATTAATTTTTTTCTAAATTAATAATAATAATAATAATAATTAAAAAAAAAAAAAACAACCCATGCAGTTTTTCAGATCCAGTGCATTGTTGATGTTTGTCTTGACTGCAGTGGGAAACAAATCTAATTTAATCTATTACAACAGACAAGGGCTTGAACAGTATGATAAATGATCCTTTTCTTTCTCTTGCTTACACACCTTATGAAGAACATTGTTTTATACGCTTGTTACAATGGTCTTTTCTCCTTTTTTTGCTCTTATAATCTTAGTTTTTTTTAGCCACAGATATGTTGTGCAACACTGGCATGTGACAGAAACACTGATAACAAAGATAGAGCCCACCATCCCTTCTGTTTTGTAGAAATATGTTCTACTTCATTCCTATATACTACATAGCCCTGAACACATGATGCCAAATTCTCAAGGATCTGCATTATGTGCTCTTCACTGCCAGTACTAGTCAAACATTACATGGAACCCCTTTATATTTCCATTCCTTGTTAGTTACATGTACTATATGCTGATCAGCCTTAACATTAAAACTACCTGCCTAATACTGTGTCTGCCACCAAAACAGCTCTGACCTTTTGAGGCATGGACTCTACAAGACCTCTGAAGGTGTGCTGTGGTATCTGGCACCAAGACGTTAGCAGCAGATCCTTTAAGTTGCGAGGTGGGATCGGACCAGACGGGCTGGCCTTCGCTCAATCAATGAGTCTTGGGTGCCTATGACCCTGTCACCAGTTCACCGGTTGTTCTTCCTGGACCACTTTTGGTAGGTATTAACTACTGCATACCAGGAACGCCCCACAAGACCTGCTGTTTTGGAGATGCTCTGACCCAGTCCTCTAGGCATCATAATTTGACTTTGTCTGACTGTTCACTTGCTGCCTAATATATCCCACCCCTTGTCAGGTGCCACTGTAATGAGATAATCAATGTCATTCACTTCACCTCTCAGTGGTTTTAATGTCATGGTTGATCGGTGTATATACAGTATAGCTCCAGTGTAAAAGAAGCATGTCAGACACCAAACCTTACTTTTTCACTAAATCATTCCTATAGATGCTATCATTTAGTAAGTTCTTTTTTTTTTTTTAACAGACCTGTTAATGGGATTGCTCTTATCCTTCAGTAGTTTATTCAAGCCTTATAGAAACTCTGTTTTCACTGATTAGCAGCTAGTATGTTTTTTCTTTAGACAACCTTGTATGATGTCATTATCTATGTGGTATAACATTATGCTATTTTACACGTCCATACCAGTATACCGTCATGGCCTTACTACAAAGTGGGTTATTTTCAGACATTGGTTCAGGCCTGGACCAATTTCAACCACCACTTTGCATCTGCTTATGGATTTTAATACCACTTGAGGAATAATTAATCATCTGCAAAGCCTCACTGCCTCTAGCCTTAACCTGAGTGGATGACATTTACATACCTCCTGATTCATTTTTGTGGAGGAAAATTAAAAGGTGATCATTTGTACTTTATAAAATG
>CM040481.1:2457827-2505051 GCA_022758105.1 Pangasianodon gigas
AGAGAGAGAGAGAGAGAGAGAGAGAGAGAGAGAGAGAGAGAGAGAGAGAGGAGCTACATTCTAAGCCATGCTGTGCTTTTTCTTCTTTAAAAGCAACAATGGCAGCAGTAATAGGGTTCCTTTACAATACAGAGCCACTTAAAGGTTTACACAATTTTTATTTAATACAGCATCTTCAGAGCTTGCATAAAAAATAAACACATCTTTAAATTTACAACTAGCAGTGCAGACACACTCTCATGTTTGCTGCTGCTTTGCTTCTTCTTTGCCAGAAGACCACAGCTCACCTCTAATTCTTTCTCTAACAACCAGAGTAGAGGGAATCAAATCTTATTAAACATCTTTATGGTTCATTTCCTAACTGGCAGAGGAACCTCTGACTTGCTTCTCACTCATATATTTCAGCTATCCCTATCTAATGTAATATCTCTCAATTATCAGAGAACGAGAAAAAATTACAGTATGTCCAGACTCCGGAAAATGTCCATGAAAGTTTTTCATTGATGGTTGCCATTTCTGTGGAATAATTTCTCTTGAGCTTGTAGTGATCTGCAGTGTGCAGAGTTCTAGAAGGATTTCTTCCAGGGTGAGCAGAGGATCTTGTGGAAAGCTCTTCTGAAGTCCTGGTTGAAGATGGTGTAGATGACCGGGTTAAGCGAGCTGTTACAGTAACCGATCCAGAAGAAGAACTTGAAGAGGAGGTCAGGAATGTGGCACGCCTGGCGGCACACACCATACAAGCTGTAGCTGAAGAAGAAAGGGAACCAGCAGAGCACAAAGACACCCATCACCACTGCCAGCACGAAGGTGAATCGCTTTTCACGCACCTGGGATGCCCTCCTCCTCCTTACGCTGCAGCCACCACTGTTCTTCCTTCGTCCGCTTGACATCCTCCGAGATGAGAACAAATCCCGTGTCTTGCTGCTGGCACGGGATGCCCGCCTGCTGGTCTCTGATGCCAGTGATGCCAATGACGACCCACGTTTTGAGCCCTCACCCTGGATTCTGCTTGGCGGTGTATCTTTTTCCTTCCAGCTTTTGGCCTCCAAAGTCGAGGTGAGTTCTGGCTCTGCCTGGACTGAGGGTCGTGGCTCAGCATTTATGCCGGTTGTCCCTGGACAATGCCCGTTCTCTCTCTCTCCGTTCATCCTCACCACTGTTGTGGCGATGCTGACGCCGTTCTCAGTGTCCAGGCTTGGCTTTTTCTCCGAAGCGGTCCTTGTTCTTGTCTTGGCCACTCTGTAAATGCGCACATAGACAAGGACCATGATGATGCACGGCACAAAGAAGGATGCAGAACTGGAGGCTAAAATGTACCACGTGTCGTCATTGAGCTGGCACTGCGGGAGCTGCCCAGTGCCCTCCGCCAACCCATCGTCCATCACGGAGAGAAGCGGCGGCGAGGATATGAGGGCGGAGATGAGCCACACGGCAAGTATGGCAGCCTTGATGCGGCGAGGTGTGCGCTTCAGGTTGTACTGGACGGCACTCGTGACTGACCAATAGCGGTCCAGGCTGATGGCACACAGGTGCCCGATGGAGGCGGTGCAGAACAGCACGTCTAGCGCCAGGTATGCACCGCACCACGCACGCCCAAAGTGCCAGTATCCCATCAGCTCGTTGGCGAGCGAGAAGGGCATGACGAGCGCCGCCACCAGGATGTCCGCCGCAGCCAGAGACACCAGGAACAGATTCTGCGGCGCACGAAGCGCACGGCTCGTTAACACCGCGAGCATCACCAGCGCATTTCCCACCACCGTGAACACGATGAGGAAGGCGACGAGCGCCGCAAGTCCCGCCGCTGCCGTCCGCGAGTAGCGCGTTCCCGACTCCCACGAGGAGTTTGCAGACGAGGACGAGTAGGAGACCGCGGGCGCGTCCATGCCACCCGGCGCGTCCATGTCACTGCGCGCAGATTTTTATTATTCCTTTATCCTCTTTATGTCCACACAAGACATGGTAAAGTGCATCAATACGCAGCGTTTAATATCCGTGCGCAATGGTTCATCTTTAAAACAGCGCATCATGGTTAAAAACGCAAACACTGATCACAACAACAGAAAGTTTAAAATGTGCAAAATCCCATCTCAAGAAAATCAGAACTACATCAGAAAGAAACTGGAGTCTTGTTACATGGAACCTTCTTGTGGAAATCGCTCCTGTTCTCTCCTCAGCTCTCTGTTCCATCTCCAAAGCGCCTCTGAGCGCAAATCCGGGGTTGCCAGATTGGACGGATCAACCGCGCACTAAGGCTGATACCGAGCACACTTCCAGATTGATTTTCACGGGTTAAACCCCTCCCGAATTCACTACAAACCAGCTCAAGCTGTAACTAAATTATATCACAACTATATAATATTTACCACTTCAACACACTTTACTCTTAATCCCATGAAACCTAAAACTACATTTTAGTTGAACTGTGTGGAGAAAAGGTGCTTGTAAGGGTGAAAAACGTTTGAGGTGGTTTTTCATTATTTTAAGTTAAAATTTCTCTCTCTTCACCCAACCGATGTGCTCGTTGGCATCAGTTTGATCCCATTTGCGAAGAGGAACAAAATAATTTTTTTAGAAAAGCTTAAATTCTCCCTTCAACTTCTTTTAATATATAACATTCCAGCTGATTTTTCATTGTTTAAATGGATATGGATTAAATCTTGGCCTGCATCCCAAATTGTCCCAATCATGTTCTTATGCACCTTCCATGGAAAGCAGGACAGATTGATTGCTCTATCCTTAAAAAAAAAAAAAAAAAAAAAAAGGTTTGAATGAGAAAGACAGGAAAAGTACTGTAGGACTCATTGCACTTTAGAGGACATCTATGAAAATGGCTTAACATATTTATGATTCCCCAACATTCATATTGCTAAACTGGGAGATTTATCTATTAATAAGGATGGAATTGTTGGCAATTATAATTTAGGATGTTCCTGAATTAAAAACACAGAAAGAAATACAGACCATTTGGAACGTTTGCATAATCTGGATCCGAGCTGGCAACCCTGCTGTTCAGACAACCACAATTAACTGGCTGTAGAAATGATAGCAGGAGTTTGACTGAGAGGGGAAAAAAAAGGTACTCTGAACTGGATGTGCCTCATTGTTATGTTAAATATCCATCTGATGAACTTTTTAGAATATGAATTGAGGATAGACCACTCTCTGTGTCTAAGAGGCTGTG
The DNA here is from genome assembly GCA_022758105.1 of Pangasianodon gigas. Lineage (NCBI taxonomy): Eukaryota > Metazoa > Chordata > Actinopteri > Siluriformes > Pangasiidae > Pangasianodon > Pangasianodon gigas. The sequence goes on from CM040481.1 coordinate 2,461,009, forward strand.
GATAAGTGGATCCTTTTGATGGGGGCCTGGGCTTTTAGTTTCTGCAATAAAAGGTTTATTAATTGTTCACAGTTTGTTTGGAGTGGATCAGTGCACACTTCTGTTTATTTAAACTTCAGATGAGAAAGTGCACTTCCAAACACATCTGCATACACATTTCAGACAGTGGCCTAGCCTATAAAAAACAAGAGAATATTCTTTTTTAATAACCTGAAATAAGTGTGTGTTTGTGTGCGTGGATTGCACCAAGCACTTGTATATGACCCTATCACATTCCCAGACCTGTTCTGAGGACACTGACCAGTTGAAGAGTCAGTCAATGAAGTCAATGAAGAGGTTGAAAAATATGACCTGTGTGTGTGTGTGTGTGTGTGTTTTTTTTACACTGTGCAAAGTAGACATGACAAGGAGAGAGCACTGACCTTTTGGGAATTTAAATAACACCCTTTAGTCCTCCACAGCATCGTACTGAACACCAAGACCTCAGAATGTTAATATGCTCGCTGATGTCTTGCAGAAATCACAGCAATAACTTTCAGGTGTTGATGTGGAAAGAGAAAAAGGTAATTAGGAAAACAAAAACCAAAGCCTTCAAACCAAGAAAGCAAACAAGCAGGCAGCAGTGCCTGTGGGACACCTATTGAGTTATTGCTACATAATATTGTTACAGAAGTTTTCACAAAACACAGGCAAGGCCAAAGCTGTATTTACAGAGTTTTTCTACAATGATACATAATTTTTGTTTTGCCTCCAGGACACAGACAGGCAAAGGTGGCAGAGGCAAGTTTATGCCCTGAACCATAACAGGCTCGCCAGGATAAGAACAAATAGAATAATAGACATAACAAGGGTAAGAAAAGTAAGACAACTAGTGAGGAACTAAGAAACATGGTGACATAGTGTGTATCCCTCCTTGTGAGACTATATGATAGACAACTCAGTTCGCTTAACAGGTGAAAGATTCAATATGATGTAATTCAGTTATGTATACCATTACCATTTTTGCCTCCTCAACTGAGACTGACAGGGACAGAGGGCACGCCCTTAAGTGAAGCTGAGGGCATACCCATTCAACTGAGGCTGACAGGGTCTGAGTCCACACCTTTACAGTGGGACTGACAGGGACAGACCATGCCTCCCTCACTGGGACTGGCAGGGACAGAGGCCATGCCCCTTTACTGGAACTAACAGCCACAGAGGCCATGCCCCTTTTACTGGGAGTGACAGGGACAGTAGCCATGCGTCCCTCACTAGGACTGACAGGGACAGAGGCCACGCCCCTTTCCCCGAAATGACAGTCACAGAAACCATGCCTTCTTAACTAAGACTGACAGGGACAGAGTCCACGCTTGCTTGTAAGTGTACAAACAGCCTATCAAACATAAAATGTAGAAATTAACAAATAACTACTCAAGGGATTGTTTACCTACATGTTCTTGTAACAACACCTAGATTTTAGATTTGTTAACAAAAAAAATTAATCAATTGCTTTTAAGCTGTATGAATGTATGGCTTCATGATGCCCTGTGATGGACTGGTGTCCCATTTGGAGTGTGTTCCCATCTCACACCCATCAGCACTGTGACCCTGACCAGGATAAAGAGGTTATTGATGATGAATGAATGATAGATTATGAGCGCTGTGGAAGACATGTCAGGAAGAATGCTGGGGAAAATATTACAACTTAGGTCAGAGGCTGATAAAGGCCAAAGGGTGGGAATGCATGTTCTTGGAGAATATTGATCTCATTTTTAATCTCATTATTATATCTTAACAATTTGATCAAAAACTGATCTACTTTGAAAGTAAAGAGTTTTCTTTTGAAATGTAATGAGTAGAAAGTGACAGCAAGTTTACCACATGTATAGTATACCATACAGCAAGTTGATTGCTGAATCCAGATTTAGATTAGTGAATCTTTACATGTGGAGACTCAACATGGATCTAGCAACCTAGGAAAACAAGAAACATGCCTTGGAAATGATGTGGTTCAACACACACACACACACACACACACACACACGACTTTGCAATAGTCAAGACATAGACAAACAGGATCCTTCAGCAGACTAACATTCGTGACTCGTGTAACTAAATAACTTTACGATTAGTTAAGTTCTCCTGATAATATGACTTTTGGTTAATAACTGAATAATAAGCCAGGACCTTAAAATGTTAACAAGACATAAAAAGTATGATATATCCTACATTGTGACCTTAATATTATAAGGCTCTATCTGCTGTTGCTTTTTCATCCAGATAGGACCTCATAGTACTAAGATCATGAAATGAGCTGGAGCAGAAATGTGAAGACGGGAAGTAGACAGGAGAATTCTGTGAAAACCTGAGATTGAACAGTCACTTGAGAGGTGACACAGTTATAGCTGATGGTGTGAAATAAAGTAGCAGATTGTAAGCTTTGCAATTTCAGGTTGATCTGAATTGGGTTTTGATGAATCCATTTCATCCCCGATTTATACCACAGTGCAGTTGATTAATTCTCTAAGGAGATGTTTATTTAACATTTATGGAAAGAGTTTCCAGTATCAGCCCTTTGTAACAGTCAGTAAGTTTTCAGCCAGGGGAAAGTCTTCAGGATTTTCCACTTCCTTGTTTTCTGGGAACATGAAAGCTGCATTTTTTTGTGTTATTACCTTCAAGCAAGAGAAAAAATAGAGGGGCTGGTGAGGCCCACTGCCATAACGTAAGTGATAACAGGAGCTAACTTGTCTCATGGACTGTCCACAAAATTAAGTGTAATTATAAATGGTTAAAAGTATGATGTGTCATTCTTTAATACATTATTTAATGCATTATTTTTAATAAGAGGAATAAAACACCACTTGGGGACTTGCTGTAATAGGAAAATATCATCGGGGTGGTAATGGAACAAAATACATCACATGGACATTGATTAATTTCCTATAACAGTATGCCGAATCATGTTTTATGCCTTAAACAGGCAGGGATTGTCCATTTGGTTAGTTGGCTGTCTTTTAGGTTTGACCAACAAATACACATTTTGCTGAGGAAAAAATAATGTCAATCCAGATGCAATTCACTGTAATAATGAATTGAGAATGAATTAGTTGATCAGAGTTAATGAACAAAAGGATAAACTGTTTCATAATCAGACCAAGCCCTTCACAGTATGAGTGGAACGAACACACACACACACACACACACACACACACACACACACACACACACACACAAACTATTAAATCTCATGAACAGGGTTTATTTCTTGCAATTTAGTACTCAGCATTGAGTATCACCCTAATAGAAGACCATTATTATTATCATAATTACACAGCACTGTAGTGATAGTAATTATCTGTAATGATGTTTTTCAAAGCCAAAGAGAAAACTGGAATGCTTTTAGAGATGCTCAGCCTTCTCACCCCCTTGTAAGTCAGTCACCCGTAACACTACTCAAGATGTCAGTGAATAAAGCTTTGTTTTAAGCTAAGATGCAACTCTCTCATCACAGTCGGTTAAGAAAGATATGAAGAAGCAGCATATATGAGTCTATGTACGGTATGTTATGGTCATCTTTGGGTCCACTGGGTGATTTATTGTGGTAAACTTAATCCTAATGCGTTTTACTTCTGCTTAAATGATTTATATTATGCTTTATGTAATATATTTCTGTGAACTGTTCACTGCCACTTTTTGTCTGAATAACAAACCGAACAAAGAGAATGCCCAATTGTGCAGTAGTTGAATATAGAACGTCTTCACACAAACACACACACACGTGTTGTCCTGCATAAGATTTTTCTTATTGTCTAATATTGCTCCCTATGTGAGACAATAGATCAGAATGATGGCTGCTGGCGCCAGTGTTACTGATGTCCTCCTTTTTGTGGGGAAAAAAATCCACATAAATTAGTGGTCGATTGCAGTTGCATCACTGATTAACCGTCACTGATAACAGTGAAGGCTTATAATGGCTCCTATAAAATTTCACAGATGCAGTGGTTCTAGAAGAACATATTTCTGGCTGTCTAATGATTAATAGACAATGTAATATAAGTCACCATACCTCAGGTGCAGGTTCTATTATGGAGCTTCTCTCAAGTGTGGTTTTTAAGTGCTTCTTATTATTGCTGGAAAGCCAGAATCAGTTGTAATGGAAGTGGTTGGTCTAACTGTCAGGTCGCTATGGGGGAAAAATAATAATAATAAAATAAAATAATAATAAAATTTTAAAAACATCTACATCAATCACACAAGGAAAAAAAAGGAATAACGTGAGAACTATAGCGGTCCAGCAGTGCCTAAGGCAGCAACTTGTCAAGGGAATCACCAGCATGGTGTGTCTGTGCTTGCTAGTTGCCACCTACAGTGTGTTCTGATAATATACATCACAACATCATCAATCTTCATCAAAGTTATTAGAAAGACAACACTCCCTCTAGGCAATCTATTTGTGTCCTCTTGCCGACTCGCTTCTAAACAAATGCATGTCAAAGGAAAAATTTGGGATTAATGGCAGGAGGTGGAGATTTAATCAACACCATGACTTCCAAATTACATGTGATGGGCACATAGTTATAAAGAATGACCTATAAGGCAATAGGCCATGCACATCTGTCTACTGTCTGTATGGAAGCAAATCTGAACCAAAATCCAAATAAAATAAAATAAACACATTAAAAAGTCTTTTATTTCTAAGGAAATATTTCTCTGTCCTATATTTTATCTAAAAAGTAGTTTGAAGAAAAAAAAAAGCAAGCAGCCAAAAGTCAAGACTTTCTTTGTCTCCAGATGTGGTGAAGAACGTCCATAATCTAGCAGAATTCTAACAGACGTCAACAAGAAACGCATATCAGGACGAATGCTGCAGATATCACTACTAAGAGGAAGCAAAATTTCTTAGATATGAAAAGGATATAAAATAGAATGGACATGCATGTTATTAAACAGGAAATTATTCAGGATAGAGGACTTTGCGCTTTCTCAGTAATATGACTAGCTGCATTTTTTTTCTTATTAACTTCAACAGAGAGAAAAAAAGAGAATCTGCTGAGGAAATGACTGTTTACAGCTGCTGTGACGTAAGTGATAATAGGACCTAATTATAAACTATAAATCAATAAAAACTATGATGTGCAGTTGTTTAATAAATAGAAAATTGTTAGTGTTGGCAAAATGCTGTACTATAAAAGGAAAAAAAAACACTTCAGTGTGCTGTTATTAGAAAATAATCAACTTTGGGTTGGGAACAGTAACTTCACGTCAAGTCATGCCACATGACATCAAACCATTGTTGATTATTTTCCCACAACACCATACCTGTTGTTTTATTCCTTACTTAACATACACTATAAGATAATGCGTTAATGATTAATTCATAATTTTGGGGGCAGTCGTGGCCTAATGGTTAGAGTCTCAGACTTGTAACCCGAAGGTGAACCTGAAGGTCGTGGGTTCGAGTCTCAGGTCCGGCAGGGATCGTAGGTGGGGGGAGTGAATGACCAGCGCTCACTCCCACCCTCAATACCACGACTGAGGTGAGACCCTTGAGCAAGGCACCAAACCTCCAACCGCTCCCCAGGCGCCACAGCAAAAAAGGCTGCCCACTGCTCCGGGTGTGTGTTCACTACTGTGTGTGTGCACTTGGATGGGTTAAATGCAGAGCACAAATTCCGAGTATAGGTCACCATACTTGGCTACACGTCACTTCACTTCACTTAAGCACACAGTTGTATTCACACATAGGTGCAACGTGTGGGCTGGGCAAGTAAAATTTTGTATAGGTCAGAGCTGCCACTAAGCAGCAGCCTGCAAACAAAAGCACAGATCTGCTGGTACACAGTGTGTTGCTTTACAGAGTTTTCAAAAAAACAAAGGCTTTTTGCTCTTCAAAATACAGCCATCTCCCGGTTATTTTCATTACAGCTCTAAGCATTTACTAAATCTAGACTCTCATTAATTTATATAACTATGTTGGACATCTTGTTATAGAAAAACAATCCACAATGGGGTGTGAAGCAGTCGGATGCAAAGCAGAGTAAATTACCACCCGAAGCTGATTATTTTCCTGTAACAGTGCATTCTGAAGTGTTTTAGTCCTCTTATACCACAGCAATTTGCCAATGCTAACAATTTTTCCTTGAATAAAGAAGAACATTATTGTTACGTCCATGAAACAAGTCAATCCATCACCAGCCTCTCCTTCTTTCTTGAAGTTAATAAGAAAAAAGTGTAGCTTGTTATGTTAGCAAGAAACCACACTTAAAGTTACAGCTTTATATCTGACTGTTACAAAACACTGACACTGGAGACTCCTTCCATAAATGCAAAATAAACATCTCTTCACAGAAAACTTCATACCAACAATTATATTTATGTTTACAATGACATTTTTTAAATTTGTTCATGTCAAGTCCTTATGTACGTTGTTACTATAGAAATGATTACATTTTAGAATAAGCACAATAATATAAATACCTTCTGACCAATCACAATTGAGAATTCAACAGCACTGTGGTGCTGTGATAATTCATTATCACAATGATAATACCAAATCAAAATTAATTCATCTTAAAAATCATACTAATAAATTATCATTAATATGTTTATATAGAGCATGTGGAATAGAAGAGACTGAGCCTGTGCTTTGAAAGGGCTAAGGCAGTGTGAAACTAGATAGTAGACAACCGCTGTTAAACAGTGAGGTGTGTGTGTGTGTGTGTGTGTGTGTGTGTGTGTGTGTGTGTATATACTGCACATATGTGCTATTCCCCGGCCAAGCCGAAATACCCATTCATGAGTGGTCACAGCAGGCAACAATACTGAGAACGAGTAATGATGTATCTGACACATGGTTGCATTTTAGTTTAATTAAACCTGCAACAGGATGGTTATCGTGTTGTCTACATGCCAAACTCATATCTGGAGTGCTGTAATGCTTTGGGTATGTTTCCAGAAAAATGTTTTGCAACTGTATGTCTATTCATCTCTAGCTATGCATTGGATTAGTGACTGGTGAGACTATCCAGCTTACACGTGCTCATGTTCCAGCATGAGGAGAAATGGGCTGTTTGGGTCATCAGTCTCTCACTGCGGCTTACTGATTTGTGGCTTTGGAACTGTACAGTACAGAAACGAGAGAAAGAGAGAGGGGGAGAGAGAGAGGAGAGGTATAAATAAACCCGTAGGAACATCTCTCATGTTTTCATCAACTACTGCTATTCAGAAAACAGCAATAAGATGATAGAGTGTCACCAAGAACCTGGAACAGTCGGTTTCTAATATTATTTGTTCCAAAAAAGGTCTGTAATCTCTTAATCAATACTCAAAATTTACATCTCAACCCAGCCAAAAAAACTTCTTTGTCAGGATTAATTACAAATACATTTTGCTTCTTTGGTTTTCTTACTCCATAATATGCATAAAAAGAACAACCCATGATATGAAAACACACACTCTCTCTATCCTCTTTCTGTACAAAGCCGAAAGGGCAGAATATAAGGGCACACCTTTGTTCAGTCAGCGGAAATGTCACATAAATAAAGGATAAGACTGATGCAGCGAGTACAAGGTAAAGTCAAGCACATTATGGTTTCTTCCCCTAACTATCCATTAGGGAAAGTAAACACTACCATTTTGCTTTAAAGGGACTGATAATGATAGTAGTCGCTTAGAAGTGGGCTTCAGTGTGAGTGAAGGCTGTGAGACTGAAATACTAGTCATTAAAGTAGGCAGATAGAGTTTAAGCATGTTGTTATCAGTTATTTGTACAACTATCCATGTAGCGCTCAGCTTCTCAACAGACACTTTTCAAAGTGTATTTCCAATGGTGCAGGTGAGTAGCATGGAAGGATGGAGATAAGGGAAAACACAGTAACCTTATAATTCTATAAATAAGTAGATTAGGTTGCAAAAGTTGAGGTAGGAGGGTGTGCTTGCCTGTCAGCACCTCAAAATAACACCAGGCTCCTGGTTTTCTTGACCTCAGGGTGAATGTGTGTGTGTGTGTGTGTGTGTGTGTGTGTGTGTGTGTGTGTGTGTGTGTGCATGGTGCCCTGTGATGGGCTGATTACCCAAAAAGGGTGAATTCTACCACTTTGTGCCCAGTATTACCAGGATTGGTTCCAGATGGTTCCACCCTGACCCTGACCAGGATAAAGCTGTTACTGATGATAAATGAATTAATAAAAAGTAGGGGTATGTGGGGTGTTTACTTGTCAGCTCAGGATAAATTAAATCAGGTTAAGATAGCACCAAGGTCCTGGGTTTGATCCTGACCTTGTTGTGGAGTTTTGTATGTTCTCCTCATGTCCATGTGGGTTTCTTCCCACAAGAAATGTTATATACACCGATCAGCCATAACATTATGACCACCTGCCTAATATTGTGTTGGTCCCCCTTCTGCTGCCAAAACAGCCCTGTCCCGTCGAGGCATGGACTCCACTAGATCCCTGAAGGTGTGCTGTGGTATCTGGCACCAAGACGTTAACAGCAGATCCTTTAAGTCCTGTAAGTTGTGAGGTGGAGCCTCCACGGATCAGACTTGATGGCCAGCACACCACACAGATGTTCGATTGGATTGAGATCTGGGGAATATGGAGGCCAAGTCAACACCTTGAACTCTTTGTCATGTTCCTCGAACCATTCCTGAACAATTTTCCACATGAATGCCAGGACCCAAAGTTCCCCAGCAGAACATTGCCCAGAGCATCACACTGCCTCCGCCAGCTTGCGTTCTTCCCATAGTGCATGCTGGTGCCATCTCTTCCCCAGGTAAACGATGCACACGCACCCGGCCTTCCACATGATGTAAAAGAAAATGTGATTTATTGCACCAGGCCACCTTCTTCCATTGCTCCGTGGTCCAGTTCTGATGCTCACCTGTCCATTGTAGGCACTTTCGGCGGTGGACAGAGGTCAGCATGGGCACTCTGACCGGTCTGTGGCTACACAGCCCCATACGCAGCAAGCTGCGATGCACTGTGTGTTCTGACACCAATCTATCATAGCCAGCTTTAACTTTTCAGCAATTTGTGCTACAGTAGCTCTTCTTTGGGATCAGACCAGACGGACTAGCCTTCACTCTCCACGCGCATCAGTGAGCCTTGGGCGCCCATGACCCTGTCGCTAGTTCACCGGTTGTCTTTCCTTGGACCACTTTTGGTAGGTACTAACCACTGCATACCGGGAACACCCCACAAGACCTGCTGTTTTAAAGATGCTCTGACCCAGTCATCTAGCCATCACAATTTGGCCGTTGTCAAAGTCTCTCTAATCCTTACGCTTGCCCATTTTTCCTGTTTTCAACACATCAACTTCGAGAACCGACTACATGCATGAGTAGGTGTACAGGGGTTCCCAATAAAGTGGCTGGTGACAGTAAGTTATCAAGGTGTTAGATATTACACTACCCATTAGACTAGTGACTACCATGCACACTGTAATGTTCCAGCTTGAGGAGGAATGAGCTGTTTGGGTCATCAGTCTCTCAACGAGTACTGGGTCTGTACAGAGATGGGTAGGTAGGGTTGGGTGGCTGGTGGAGCGAGTTCTTAATAAGAACCGAGAGGAAACAGCCCTGACAACCCATTAATTATATGGCATATTATTAAGTGGTCATTACATTTGAAAACCAGGAGAGAAGTAGTAGCGTACGGAGTGAGAAAAGAGTAATGAATGTTAAAAGAGTTTGGTAAGAGAGAACTTATGAGAGTGAGCACTGTCCGGTTTAGAGAGAAAGAGGTGACAGACAAAGACTGAGCATGTTCGAATGAGATCTCGGTCACCCTGGACAGACTTTTTAGGAGCTGATTCAAAATTTAAGGCCTTTATGTTACACCTAACTTGTCTGTGTTCCAGTGAGCCTTCAGATACATGGTCATTTTCTAAATATGTTTTCCCTTTGCACTTAAGATATGTAGACATGAAGGCCAGACTATTACACAGCAATTGGGATTTAAGCCACAGAATTTAGCAGGAAAGAACTGTGTCACTAATTTGGAATGATTTCAAAGTTCAAGTGTCTTCCATTTTAACCTAACACAAACACTGATCAAGTTTCACCTTAAATTATATTATGTGCACCCTATGGGCTCCATCCATGGACTATCTCCATCTGTGGGCTAAGTAATAGTTAAATAGTTAATTTGCAATGCTCAAAGTCTCATACATTAATCCTTATACAAATGCGTATATAAAAGCACTATGTAAGGAATAAAACATGACATTCATTATACGGTGGATAACTTCACCTGGATACTATACACTTAAAGCTAAAACTCTTTCGAAATCAAATATGACCCTGATGCTTTTTCTAGCTTGCTAGATGAAAAACAAATGTTGCTTAGGTGTGTGCTGTGTCCTGTGGGGATCCTACTCAGGCCATACATGGATAGGGGTAGCCATATTATGTTATTTTCTATGGATGAAGATTAGTATTTTGCCCCACTTTAGCTTGCCACCCCAATACAGTTGTCGGGTCTAACCTGGCCACCCCATTGTAAAAGGTCTCGCTATGCCCCCGAGTCCTGGGTTTGCATTTATTTCTGTTCTGTGCCGCATTGTCTGGTGGAAAAACTGTACAACTTATTGACCTTTGTTGTATAAGCCTATGTGTACAGCTCAGCTTTCTATTACAAATGAACCCTTTTCAACTTTTTGTCAAAGATAGGCAACATAGGATCTGTCATTATAGTCTGAATGTCTGCTTTGTGACTAGGTTTCTCTGCTCCCTCGTTTTTGGCTCACTATGTTTGTATAAAGGTCTTGCAATTGTTGGTCAGTTGGTGAAAACATCACTCTTGCTTTCTTTAGCAGTCCTGTTGGATTCTGCCACATTTAAAACACCTGCTTTATGAACACATGTGAATGTTGGCCAGTTTTACAAACCTAGCAGAGGCTGAATGATTATACTGATTTTGATTCTGGATCGCAATACTTCACCTCCATTCAAACCAACCTGGCTCATTCCAGTCCACTTTAAATGATGTGGTTCATTACGTGTGTCCTTATGCCTTGTGTCCCATCTGATAATCCAGTTTAGGTTTGATCTAAGCATCCAAGAAAAAAAGATGAAAAGACACTTCAACAGTATAATTACCTCTTTGCTTAGCTGATTTTTTCCTTGCAGTCTGATAAGACCCTCTGACGAAACACTCTTTTTAAAAGGTTCCTCCTTCATGCACATTCACAAAACTTGCACACAAAAAACACAGTATGGACATTATTGCATATGGTTTCCTACATTAGGACTTAGAAATACCTCTGTAAAACCTCCATCCATACCAGAAATACCTCTGTAAAACCTCCATCCATACCAGAAATACCTCTGTAAAACCTCCATCCACACTTTTTGTCTCATAAGTTTTCTAAAACGCTTGAGCAGGCTCGTTGACATGTTCTCAAATAATGCAAGCAGGATTAAAGAACAGGTAATCTTAGCCGACGCAGCATCGTCCTGCATCAGATAAGAACAATATGTGACACCAAAGGTCAGATCAGCAGGCTGCTCTGAACTTTTCAGACCTGCAGTTGCCATGGTGACCCACAATTTCCTGGGGCACATGTGTGAGACCCAATCAGCATTTAAATGCTAGCTGTGTCACACTAATGAAAGGAGCAGAGATTGTCCTGAACAAGTGTGGCTCGTTTATAAACAGACCCTAGGAAATGAGGATGCTTGAAGCACTTAAAGTGACGCAAAACTGATTGGCATTCTGGGTCAACATTTTTTCTTTAAGCATGCTCTAAAACAATTAAAGCAATGCAAAGGGGGAAATAAAAATTATAACACCTCTTATAAAACCAACAAAAGTAGAGAAGAAATAGCCAATATTCATAAAGCAGATTAAATTTATCTGAATATTAAATAATGACTAACCCTGTATATGCGCTCTGAAAAAATTTTCCAACCCAAAATTTCACCCAACATTTATTTTGAAGGCCCTATTTTTATTTTTTTTTGTATATCGCATAGATGTGACAGTTCCACAACAGGGAAAAGTAATAAAGATAGCTGATATTTCCTTTAAAATAACTGAGGATTTCTCTACAAATTAAGGCTGGTTTATTCTTAACTAAAATGGTGCTGAAACTTGTAAATCTTAGATAAATAAACTGACAGAACAGCAGAAGGGTGACTAGGGAGGTTTCTTTTACAGCATCTGAAAGCAGTCGAAATCCGAGGCTCATTCTCTCTAATCACTAATGTCCACTCAGAAATAAAAGCTCTTTGGAAAAAGGCACAATTATTGACAGAGTGAATTCCAACTTAGGACTTATTACAGATTTATAATTGTTAACAAAACAAGTTCATGATGGGGATCAAAATTTATTTCAGGACAAATAAGAAATATTAAAAAATGAAGCAACTTAACTAGAAAGGTAGAAATGAACATATTACACACATCTTGTACTTGGTATACCTAAGACTCATATTTACAGTGGAATATAATATAAATTACATTGCTTTAAAGTAGTCTCTAGGTGGAACTGCATATAGTTTATGGTCAACAGTCAGTAGTCCATAAGAAGAAGAGTAGCGTTTTACATGCATGTACAAGATACTGGTGTAAATACACAAATCCTTTCAGGAAGAAGATCTTTATATTACTGAGAAACAGTTATACTGACCTCAAGGACGCTGTTGTAATACTGTGTTCATGAACTGAAGAATTGTGGAATTTTGATTCATGTTGTACTTTCCAGGATCTACAGTACGCAACTACGCTCACCGGCCACTTTATTAGGAACATATTCACACCTGCTCATTCATCAGCCAGTCATGTGGCATTATAAAATCATACAGGTCAAGAGCTTCTGTTAATCTTCACATCAAACATCAGAATGTGGAAATGTGATCTCACTGACTATATCCATGACCATGGTTTTTGGTGCCAGATGGGCTGGTTTGAGTAGTTCAGAAACTACTGATCTCCTAGGATTTTCAGACACAACAGTCTCTAGAATTTACACAGAATTGTGTAAAAAAAACAAAATCACCCAGTAAGCAGCAGCTCTGCAGGCGGAAACGCCTTGTTGATGAAAGAGATCAGAAGAGAATGGTGCTTTGAGCTGAAAGGAAGGCTACGGTAACTCAAATAAAAATGCTTTACAATCATGGTGAGCAGAAAATAATCTCAGAATGCACAACACGTCAAACCTTGAGGCAGATGGGTTACAACAGCAGAAGACTCGACTCGGTTCCACTCCTGTCAACCGTGAACAGGAATCTGATGCTACAGAGGGCACAGGCACACCGAGACTGGGTAGATGAAGACACATCCCGCCTTGTGTCAACAGTTCAGGCTGCTGTTGGTGGTGTAATGGTGTGGGGAATGTTTTCTTGGTACATACTGGGCCCCTTAATACCAGTTGAGCTTTGTTTGAATGCCACAGCCTGGATATTGTTGAATGCCACACAGATATTGCTGCTGACACGTGCTACACCAGGAATGCTGCACTTTATGGAATCCATGCCATGAAGAATTGAGGATGAAAGAGAAGAAAGAAGACAGGGGATGGGTCCTACCCATTATTAGTAAAGTACTCCTAATAAAAAGAGGCTGGTGAGTATATACAAGCAGCAGAACTCAATCAAAACAATACAATTGAGGTCACTTGTGGCAAAAGGCCATTTAAACAAAGTACATTTAGTACATTAGAGAATGCATTACTTTCCATTTTACACTGACACTTACAGGATATTATCATCCAATATTCAACCATTAAATTGGAAACACATTAATCTTACCAAATAGTGCAAGTGGAACTCAAGGTCATCAACAGGTTATCCTCACTGATGCAGCATTGTCCTGCATCAGATAATCAGATAATCAGATAATACATGACACCAAAGGTCAGATTAGCAGCCCACTCAGACCTTTTCAGACCCGTTCTGATATCTGACTTCATCTCTGCTGACCTCCCGTGGTATCCAAGGTGACCCAAAATTTCCCAGGGCACGCGTCAGCATACAAATGCCAGCTGTGTAACAGTAATGTAAGATGGAGAGATTATTCGGAGTAAGTGTGGTTCTTCTCTAAACTGACCCTAGGGGATGGAGTCCTTGAAGGACTAAAGGTGCACAGGGAATAAGGGTGAGAAAAACTGATGCTCCTCCTGCTTTCATTCATGTTAGCATCAGCATTCCGCTAATAACATTTTTTCTTTAAGAATGCTGTAAAGCAATTAGAGCAATGTCGGGAGGGAAATAAGAATTAGTATGAAATAAACAATAAATACTACCAAAAAGCCAATTTTCAGTTTTAATTGTACTATAAAACAATAGTATAAAGCCGATAAAATGAGAGAAGAAATATACAATATTCAAAAGCTGGTTAAATTTGTCTGAATATTTAATAATGCCCAACATTGTATATGCACAATTTCCTTTCAGTCATTCAAAAGAAGATACATGGCTAACTATCATAGCCACAAATACAAAAATAAGGAATAAGATTGCAGCACTGGCACTTATGGATGTGATTATAAATATTGTTGCTATTTTCATGACCAGGAAAATAGCTAAAAGAATGCATGAGTTTTTACCACTCTGTCCACAAAGTGAGCACATTGCCTCACATGGATCTGTCCAGTTTTTTGCTCAGTAGGAAATGTTTTGCTGTGCCGTGTTTGCAGCTCTGATGTGTGGTCAGAGACGTCCATTACTTGATTAAGGGACAATAGTGTATGAAATTGATTAAGGGCAAATATTACAGCAAATTAATAGGAGACATGTTGCTGCAGGCAGCTGAGCGTGTGGTGACTCATCTACTGTATAATCAGCCATGTTCACACGGTCTGTCCTCACAGCTCTAATGCTCAAATTATCACACTCACACCCACCCACCCACACACTCACACAACAAAACCCACATGATCACAGTCTCATAGCTACACAACACCAGCTAATGAAACTGGACCTTCGGCTGCCTCAGTTCAATCAGTTTTTCTTGTATTTATGCCACCTGTTCAGTTTGGTTTAGCCTGGCCTGTGACTCTGGGAGTAAGTGGAGTTGAAGGCTTCAACACGGACCTGTAAGGTGTCCAAACCGGTAGCGTGAGGAAGGATCTTTGGCACTCTCAGCAGTTAACATTCCACACTGTTTCTGTTCTGAGAGACACTTTACCAACACACTTTTCTCTTTTTCTTCATATCACTGTTATCATGGTAAAGAGCAATGGCATCATCATTATTAAGGTGATAAATGATGTCATCACTGCGGTGCCCCTCCTCTTTTCCACTGTTCGAGTTTCTGAAGACCTGCCTCCCGTCCCAGTGCATGCTGGGTGCCCACTCTGTGTGCAGTCTCTGTTGCAGTGATGTCAATTTGTGCGTATTTTGTGGTGCCTTTTCCTGCAGAATAGAGATTAAAAAAAAAAAAAAATTGTGATTGAAACCACATGACAATTAATTGTATTATTTATTATATTAATTATTTATTGTCAGGAAATGTGTTTGATTTAAATGTAAAATTGTAAAAAAGCTCTGAAATGTGGCAGGCCATGCTTTGAATGGAATGGGACACAGAAGCCACGCCTCTTTCACTAAGACTGACAGGCACACAGGTCACACCTTTTTCACTGGGACAGAAATCTTTTTCGATTTCGTCATTTCTGTATATAAATATATATATATTTTTTTTTGCAAAAATGAATGTTCATGCATATAAAACCTCGTGTGGGAAACATGCTCATTCTGTTTCTGTAATTAAGAGATCATTATTATTATTATTATTATTATCATTATTATTATTATTGTTGTTGTTGTCGTCGTCATCCCCTTTGGGACAAAATTATAATTTTCTCCACCATACATTCTCCTCTTCCTCAAACAGGTCTATTTGTGAAGGAACTGTTAGTCCTGGTTATATAATTACATGAAAAATGAGTCTTGCTTATCACTGTAGCAATAAATTAACCTTTCTCACACGAGCTAATAATGATTCCCTAGTGTGACAAAGATGGGTTGTACAGCACTGTGCTTCACTCCTCTGTGCCACTACTGCTGTCAGTAGCCAAGGCAACAAATGTGAGGAATAAGATTACAGATAAATCGATTCCAGCAATGCTTTTGGGTGTAGAAGGAGAGCCCTTGAGAATATGAAGCACTTTTCTATCCTCGTCAAACCCTACACTGATGCTGTATTTAGTAAGCACTTCACATGGTTATAACGAGGAAACGGAATGACTTGCACGAGCCAGCATTATGGTTTATTGATTGTATTGCATCACTAATATGTACATTTCCACTGAACCATTTGAAGAACTAAAGGATTGCAAAACTGCAGTGAGAACTATGAGCATGAGAACTGTACAAGTGCTTGGTTTGCATTTCCACCGGACCACAGGGAGGTGATGATTATATATCAAAATAAGTGAAGCAAACTGTGAGAACTGTACAACATTTTAGGACACAAATTCCATTATTATTTTGCTATGTTGCGCAAATATGCTGTTAACATTAAGGCTGCTTTTTCTAAACCAGCTGTGCACTTTCAGTGCCCTATTTCTCATGCATACAAGTAGTTGATATCAACATGGTACATGATTTTGGGTTTATCAGTGTAATCTTGGGCAATTAATCATTTGGATGAATGCTTCTGATAAGAGTGTCAGCAAAGTTAACAAACTTTTAAAGTGAATCTTCCAAATATAATATTTTAGCAATATGTCAAGTTACCATTTGTTCTGTTCTGTAGCAATCCCAATCCATGTAAATAATTTAGTATAGCCTAAATTATGTACAGTATGAAATGAAAAACAAAGCAGCTATAACATCCTGCTCCAAAGGAGTCTGGGGTATGTACTCGAGTATTCATGCCAAGTATGAAAAAAAAAAAACACCCTTTCACTCTGGAGAGGTTTATTGTCATTGCCAGAGATCTTGACATATTGTTCCACTGATGATCAATTACATTTTGCATGTACGTTTCTTTTTGGTTGGGCGGTTTATAAATGGTGGGTACAGTCTATTTAGGCAAATATTTCAAGGAAGTTACATAATTTCAAATAATACATAAGCAAAGGTTCAATCACACTTAATCACAGTTAGCAATCAGCCATCTTCCCCACTTTAACATCTGTGTTAGCTCCAAAATCCCCTGCAGGTCAAATGCTGTGTGTTCTCACCTTTGATGGTGGTGCCATGTTCCTGCAGCTCCAGCTCCATATAGTGCAGCTGCTTTTTGGACTTTGGGCTGATGGGAATATTTACATATGTTGCTCCTCCTCTCGGCCTTTCACTCACTCCAGAGCCACCTGGAAGGAGTACAAACTCTCTTGTAAACAAATATATGCACTTTTAAAGGACCTGCAGCATCCTGGATCCTCATTTGTATAACAATGCATGATATGGACATAGCATTTTGTGATAATACAATCGCCACATACCCAGTGAACCTGTAATAAGTCACAGTTAAAACTGGCCTGCATTCACTGGTTGGAATGCAGCTTACTTTAATATATTTGGATTTCGTTTATTACAGATCACTTTTTAACTGGAAATTGGAAACTGCCAAATCAACAATTTTAGCCTTCAGTTTTCAAACTCCTGAAGCGAGAATAATGAGTGACCATTGTAACAAGAGATGATAGGCTGTCAGCAGAGGAACCAATAAACAGAAATTCTCTTGATGCATCCACTAAGGCAGGTGCACTCAACCTTACAGAGTTAAAATGTGACTTGACTGACCACTTACACCACACACACACACACACACACACACACACACACACACACACACACACACACACACACACACACACACACACACACAAAGAGAGAGAGAGACGGATTGTAATTTACTGCCATTCATGGCTATTGTGCACCAAGAGACAGAGAAAGAAATCTATTGTTTTCAATGGAGATCGATAATCACTGCTTTTAGAGTGGTTATAGTTTTTATAGTCGTTATTTAATTACAGTTCCAAGTCTAATTGACTGACTGGTCACTTGATTTAAATGGGTTTCTATTCACATACTATTCATGTTTCCTTTCGAAGTTGTGCATTTCCTAATCTACAATTTATAATAACTTAAAAGTAAGTGTAACATTATTATTTTTAAAACCCATTTTAGGTAACAAGACACATTACACTTTACAGTTCAGTGTCAAGTGGGCCGGACCAACAAAATCCATTTAGTAGACCATTAACACTTCAATATTTCCTCTTCTATTCATTTATCTGTATTTATCTGAAATGTATAGATACACACATCTTTTGCACATTTTGTAGTGTTATAACCTGGAACTGAAATTGATTTTAATTGGGATAATATATGAATTTGTCTTCATCAGGATTATATATAAAATGGACTTAATTGGGATTATTGTATACATGAAACGGATTTAATTGTGATTATACATGAAATGGATCTAACTGGGATTATGTCAAGTCTTTGGGTCCCTGGAGGACTAGTGGTTAGGCCTCGGCGCTCTCACCGCCAGCTAGGGAACCACACACGACAGTGCACTGCCAGTGCCGGTCCCAAGCCTGGACAGAATTGAGGAGGGTTGCGTCAGGAAGGGCATCCGGTATAAAAACCGTGCCAAATCAAATATGCGGACCAATGATCCACTGTGGCGACCTCTAACGGGAGCAGCCGGAAGAAGAACAACAGCAACATATGTCAATCTTTAGCTTGCTAATGAATTACACTGTATTACACAGGATTAGCACGCACATTTTGTCAGTAGCTGAGTTTATTGCTCTATTTTTCACCCTAGTGGAATAACAGAGACTAGCAATTTTTTTTCAAATCTTTCAATTCAGTTACGGTCCGCAAGACGGTTTTAATTTATAACAATAACAATAATACACAATTAAGTGTGTCTATAACTTTTCTTTTATACTGAAAGGGGCTCCTCTCTGGAAAAAGCTGGAAAACCCGTGATATAGAGGCAACATTTTTTTTTCTTTCTTCTCTTTCTCCCTGTATAAATATCTGTTGCTTTCTATGACAGCTCAGCAGACTGTGGGAGTACACTAATGACACAGTTGGGGAGTAGGCAGATCTCTTTATGACCATTTTTAGGTCCTTATACTGTTACTGCACCACACACACATACGTCTATTGATCATCCTGTAAAACATTATGACTGCCACCTCCTCACACAGAAGATTGATCTTAGTGATGCTATTTGGGAGTTTGAGACAGCACATTCTAATGACAAAATGGCTCTCTAAATATCACAGTATGGAACAGTATGTTTCTCTTATAGCCCTTCAGCTTCTGCACCTGCTGGCTAGCGCGCGCACACACACACACACACACACACACACACACACACACAGCAGGCGCCTTGTACATTCTGCCCACATGGAATCACTCACAAGGTGAGGCCTTTGCTCTTGGGACACGGCCAGAAAATGGGCAACCAGGAATATTAAACTAATCCCGAAGGAAACCACCCTTGCTGTACGGAACAAAAGTAGAAACTCTGCTGATACCAGTCCAGTGTATGATAATGGTACAATGATACAAATATGCAATAAAATGTATATTTATTTGTAAAAAAAAAAAAAAGTGATGAATTAATGTCAACTTAATCATGCTATGTCTAGCACAAACTGAGGAAAGTGAATCTGAGGTAGGGGAGCATGGGGAACGTCCTAACGCAGGGCTAAGTGTAAGCAACTAAGCGAACTTTTCAAGTATTTCTGCATGGTCATACAGACATATTTTGCCTTGCCAGGATCTCTCGTTAATTTTCGAAGCAATACGACCACATTTCCATATGAATCATATACAGTAAATAGAGTTTTTAAAAATTTTAAAAATAGATGCGTGCTGTTTAGCACCACTTTGAAACCTGGGATCAACTCTCAGCAGTGCTAGCCAAGCTTAATTACAACCTCCATATTTCAGGGTCTCCAAACATTTTACTCACAGAATGAGACACAGGAAAAATCAGACAAATAGAGGTGTGAGTAGGGAGGCGTTAAATCATGCTGTCAGGGAGGTGGATAAAGCCAGGCTGAGCATGGGGGTCATACTAAGCGTTAATAACACCATGGGGTAGGTTGTAACATTTAAATTCTTCCACTTTTTGTTAAATAGAAAATGAACCATGGGTGCTGGAAAAAAGTTTGCATTTTCCTTTGTAGTAGAGTGTATAAATAAGGTTTACTTTAGCTCATATAATTATTAAACAAAAAGCAACATGTATCAGATAGTGGAGTCAAAGAATGAGAGGATGGAGGGGATATTGTGTGCTGCTGGTGTAAACAGAATAAGACTGTAGGCCAATATAAGTTTAAGACTAAAGCCAATGTGCAGTGAATCACTAGAAAGAGGGTCACTAATAGGACAATTTGGAATTGAAAGGAAAGGAGAACAGAGTAAAGCCATTAAGAAAATGGGTCTGGAGGAGTCAATCACCAAACTTCCCAGGCAGAGACCCAATCAAAGTCTAATAAAACCTTCAAGCAAAAATACAGTCTCGGTTATGTTGCAGCAGTCCTCATCTCACCTCAGTTGGACAGGCAGAAGAAAGGCCTAGAACCACCTAGTGACCTATAAAATGAAGGCACTTTAGAGAAACACTTAGGACAAACTAGCCTTAAAATGCTGTGAAAGTTTGCTGCTCAGTAGTTGAAGAATACTAGAGTCCCATGAGCTTTCGTTAATTAAAGGAGTGATTTACAAAGTTTAACAGGCCTTTTGTTCTAGACTGACCCAAGTATCACAATTTGGGAAGCACATTCATTTTCACTGAATTCGATTAAACAAGGATGGCAGAAGAGTAGACCAATTGGAGAGTTTTGGTGCCCATAACATTCAGAATATGTATAGATTAAAGTAATGCCAACATGCATGAACAGAGAACAATGTTCATACTGTATCCAGAAAAAAAGTATTGTACATGAATGAATAAATAGCATTATGTCAACTGCATATTTAATGTTATGCTCAAAATTTCTTTGTGTTGTGGGTCTCAGTCAGGGACTGACTGGAGATAATAAAAACGCAATTAAGGGATAACACTGACACATGCTTCTCAATAAAGATAAAGCAATGAGAATTCATCACACAGTGTGTATTAATGCTAGGGGAAAATATATAAAATCTTAAAAGGAAAGCGCCACCCTTTAACACATTAAATGTGTTTATACTGAAATATTTACATTGTGCTTATTGTGTCTGATGCTAATGTGTTGGTTGGTGATGTAATTTCGTTATTCCTGTGAGAAGTTAGTAGCTGTTTGCCATGCTGATGTCGCCTGGGAACACTGCTAGCACAGTTACAGTGCCTTTTAAAAGAACAACAACAAAAAAAAAAATTTAAGGATCTCAAACATAAGGGATAATGGTAAGGTTTCACTTGTTAGCTCCTAAAAACAAAAGTGCAAGAGCTTTTATTTCAATGTTATATTAATGGGAAATCCAACATAGAAACAGTGGAGACAGCAAACTTCTCCAGAATGCAATGCAGCGATTTGGCAGACACTCGGCTCGGATAGTTAGTGATATACGAGATGACAAGTGCAATGGCGCTGATGGCGGTATTAGCGTGAAAGTGAAGCTTTGGAAGCTGATCTGTTTCAGCAGAGTGTACAGATGAGGAGGTGAGACAGCTGGACAGACGAAAGGATTCAAGCACTGTAGCACTGCTCTTTTCATGTGGAGCTGAAGCGAGGGCTAAATTTCCCTGGCGCCACTATCTGCAGATAGTCGAATGGCATTGTGGGTAATGTAGGAAACTGTTACCCAAAGTGAAAATAGGCTTGCAAGCTGATGAAAGATGTAAAACACAGAATTTCATTAAAAATAAATCTTATTAGATCATGTTAATTATAAAGATTAATCTGCAAGTTTTTCAGGGTTTTTCCTTTAATTTAGGGAATAAATCCCTGACTGAAGCCAAAATGTTGTAACATGTATTAAAAACATTTCAGTTAAATGCAATGTAAGGCCGTTTTTATCATCTAAGAAATGCCGCATATTGAAGGTATTGAGATGGAAAGGAATACAAGACACTTATCGTTCTCATGTCAAAAATAGTACATCTGCGATTGATAAAACCAGCGTGATCAGAAAAAAAGGAAATACACATTTGGGCCAAGCAACATTAAGGAGACTGACTGGGTGAGACTAACTGGATTCACAGTCCAGTGAGCCTTTATCACTTTTCATAAATAAACTGATCAGGACCAGGAATTGAATTCTCAGTGTCTCAAATCTTAAAGCTGAGGATGCTATTGCTAGAATTGATGTTTTTGTGAGATAAATGTTATTCAGCAAAGAACTCAGTTCTGAGATTTCTTCACAACTAATCATAAAGACTTGCCCTGGAGCAAGTGTTAGCTTACAGTTAAGATGTTGCAAGGTGTGGCTGGTTGCTAGCTATACCATGGCAATTAGGCTTGTCAAATTGAGCTAATCAGACACAAAGTGCATAGATTTTGGCATATTGGCTGTTTTATAAACATTTAAAATCCAAACTGGGGAAATGTGCCTCTTGAGCCACACCAGAAGTTAATTCTTTCCAATTCGACTGAAGATTATAGTCTACAAAAAGATCATGCCTATGGGTGCTTTCACACCTTTTCACATCTCCGTTTGGCGTGTCTGAATCAGTGCAAAACTGATACTATCTTTGCCATGTGCACATAGAAACACAGAGCCAGCATGAAATAAATTATTCGATGATTATATAAATAAGTAGGTTAAACATTTTGTGTACTGCACCCAGCATTTATTTTTTACCTTTAGTTGGTTTAAAACATCTCACATTCTGACAGAGCTACAACTCTGTCCTTTGGCTTTGCGAGTTAGCAGCTCACCTCTACAAAAAAAAAAAAAAAAAAAAAAAGCACTACCTGCAACCCAAAATACATCATGCTTGGTTCATTTCCTGCGGTTGAGTTGATGCAGGGTTTAATCACTTTCTTACTGTACTTGAACCATAATACAGTTGGCTTGGAACCACACTGAGACCACCTTGCTCTTGTTTTGGTTACCTGCCTAAATGAACTGCACAAAGAGGAAAAGTGCTCCATGGTTTGATTCAAACCAACTAAGCTATGCATATGTGAAAGCACCATAAAGTCAACCATTATCCTGAATATTAATCTAACCTTAACCTACATAGCTGTGAACCTGTGTACCACAAAATGAAGCATACGTGTCAGATAAGCAGGTGTGTTGACATCTGAGGCACACAAGGTTGTTTTTTCAATGTCAGAGGAAATGTGTGGTTGCTCACCTTCAGGATCGTCAGTGCTCCTCTGCTGCCCAGAGCTGCCCATCAGCTCATATCTGCTCTTCTCATCTGACTGAAAGAAAGTAACATATGTCACTAGATGGCAAATATTGTTTGCTATGTAGTGAAGACACTTAAATCTTATAGAAGAGAGAAGGCAGTAATAATGTGCTATGTGAACACACACCAGATTTAAAAAAAAAAAAAAAAAAAAAAAAAAAAAAAAAAAAAAAAAAAAAAAAAAAAAAAAAAAAAAAAAAAAAAAAAAAAAAAAAAAAAAAAAAAAAAAAAAAAAAAAAAAAAAAAAAAGGGGGTATGACTAAAATACTAGATTGTAATTCAATTAAGAATCATGTCTATGTTCACACAAGGTCATTTGAAAACCCACCATAATTATTATGCTTTTGGTCTATACTACAGGTTTTCATTCCAAGCTGGGTTGGTGCACTCAGAAATCCCCTGTGTGTTCATTAAGTGTTTTTTTCATTTAGGGATGATGAGAGAGAGAGAAAGAAAGCGAAAGAAAAAAAGATGTGCCAGAATGCGAGGCTTCTTTCTTTATGATTGTCTTGTAGGAGGGTGTGAAAATTCTTTGTCCAGTCTTTTACACAACACACTCTGTTCAGAACACTGGGCTTATCACAAGCTTTAACTAGCTTACACACTCGAGATATGACAAACATGATTCTGTTTCCCTCGCCTTCTCTCTCTCTCTCTCTCTCTCTCTTTACCACAGCCTGTCTAAGGCAGTGCCAGACCCTTCGTCTCATTCAGTGTTGAACCTCTGAGCTCCTGACTGTGGCTTGGCCCTCCATGATCTCATAGGCAGGATCCATTCTCCCTCTCTCTGCATGACTTCTCTGCTTCTTATCTGTACAGGAAAAAACAAAATGTAATTTGATGGACAATCTTGATATTATGCATGCACATGAACATGAGCCAGTAAATGCTATCTGGGAATCACTGTAACCCTGAGCAGCATCTGAAGTTGCCAATATGACAAATACATTTTTGGTCTCCTATGAATTGTAACATCAGCTGTGGCCTACATGTAGTGATTATCACACTCATCGTATTTTGTGACCTTTGTGCACAGATTGATCAGTACATATATCATATAAATGCATGCTTAGGATTATCTTAAGAACATAGATTGAGATCTATGCTAGAAAGTCAGCTAAGCCTTCTGTCTGAATATAGTTGGATCATTTGTCTAGCAGTCTGTGGGCTGGTGCTTCAGATGGCAGCCCTAGCTAGACTGCCAAAATGCCTTAGCCTAAGGGATATCATTACTCAAAACTGAGCTTACCACACATCACTTTAAAATAATAACTGCCACCATGACTTAATTTTAAAGTTTATGTAAGAAGCCAGAGATTCCCTCTAACCATCCATAGCTCCAAAACAGCAAGTACAGGAAAAAATCGATGAAAGGGGGTAGTGTGGTGAGGAGGTGGAAGCAGCAGGCATAAGGAAGGAAAACAGGCCAAGAAAGGAAAGGGCACGCACCCAGCAAGAGGAAAAGGTGTTTTATTACTTTGTCAGAGAGAAACAAACACAAAAGAGAAGAAGACGTTCAGGAAAGATCTTCAAAAGCAATACAAACGAGGAGTAAGTGCTTTTTTTTTCTCTTGGGTTAGACTACAAGAGTGCCCAGTTTGGGTTTAGCTGAGGCTCTTGGTTGATCCCTTACCTCCCACTGTTGTTTCTCCATCACTGAGCTGTAAGGGTGGCTGGGAGGTGAGTGTAGGGAGATGAGGAGGTTCTTCCCCAGGAAGGATCTCTGAGCTTAATCCCCAGGAACTAGCACACAGGTCCTGGAGAAAGGGAAAGTGACCCTGCCCACCAGTGCTCTTCCGTCCAGATGGGTGCATCAAACTACTAATTACCGGAGGAACAGCCTTGGGGAGCATGCAGCCACCCTGACCTTTTCTACATTGTAGGCAGTTCTCATAGTTTGTTGAGCGAGAGGTAGGGTGGGAAGGAATGATGGGATAAACTTGGCATGATGAAGGGCACTGAGGTGATGCTAATGTTGAGGCCATCGGTATATATGATCCAGATTGGGCTGATCCCAGGCTATTGTTCCCTGGAGGACAATAAAGCCTTACTGAATCAGGCAGACTCGGTTTAATTGACACTGTGTCTGTCCTCCCTGGAGAATAATATCCTAACAGATCAGACAGAGTGTCTATATAGCTCTTAGGGCTTCCCTCTTGCAGCTTGTTGTCGGTCCCTGAACTTGCAAATGACGGGCTTTGTGTCGACAAATCTTTTCGGGGATTCCACTCCAGATCAGTGGCAAGAACTGACGCATCACTGATGAGACCAGCTGATTTTCCACCTGCTGAAGTAACATCTGATGTTCTGAGACTGGGACCTTTAAAAAGTTTTACTTACCTGCTGTTTTACACATACTATAATCAGCCTACTAATAGTCATTGTTATGTATGAAAAAATAATACCAGTTGTCAGTATTTTGATTATTAGGTACATCCAACTTATTGGTACTTCTATCAGTTACATATAGTTACTCTTCATAGGTATACAATTGCTGGCCTGTTTTCATAGCAACTTAATTCCTAAAAGTTTGTTAATATTTATGTGGAGAAGTTATGTATATTCACAGATGTGTTACACAGATGCTGAAGTCAATTTTCTGGGTGTGCTATTCAATTCTGCAAATGATCTGCAAGTAATTATACCTCCAAAGTTCCAGATTTGAGATGGGATTTTCCAATAGAGTCTGGACCAATTTAAACATAAGCACATGCCTTTAACCTTGAAAAAAATCAAGGCTAGAAAATACGGACCGAATATGTAATATTGAATGTGATGGGAGAATTTTATTGTTAAGAATTCCGATGTATTTTGAAAAATATTATTTTGACTTTGATTAAACCGGCAGAAGAAATGTCAAAACGTCTCATCAAAACATTTCAACCAACGCAACCGGACAAACCTCTCTACCAATCAATTACCGTTCACCCGATATACAACACCACAGTGTGTAGTTAGCTCTTGGGAGGACTGATTGCTAGCATTTCTCTACATGCCACATTTACCCACGATCCCCCTATAGTAAGTGTACCTAGTAAAACACCCAATGAGTGTGGATGTAAGCTAGATGTACCTAATAAACTGACAAATATAAATACCAAAGTAACATGCACCAAACTGTGAAGCACAATGCTGATTTCGTGGGAATTACAAATGGTAACAAATGGTTACTTCAAAAGTTAAACACCTGGGAACATTTTAAATGGACAACAGCATCATCTACTTCATTGCCACGTGTTGGTGTATGGTGCCAGTTAACAATGTTCTCAGTGAAATGAATAGCAAGGGGTGTGATTTTGGACTCTAATATGTCCTTGTAAATGTAGCCTAATGGTTAAACTGAATTAAAAATTTTACTATGCTGAATGGTCCTGAATGTTCTTGTGAACATAACCTAATTAAATTACATAAGCTTTAGAGTGCAGCTGTTCATAGCAGTTTAGCATGCAGCATGTCCTACCTGGCACGCCATGCTGTAGTGAAGCACCTGCCATAGGTAAGGGCGCTCTCTGTTCAAGAACAAAAATAATCAAATTAGTTAAAACTGCTCGAAAATATGATGAATCTACAAATGAGAAAAGAACAGAAAACCACTTTTCTTTAAAACTCACTTACTGTATAATGTAGGTCTAAGGGCTGTATATCAGTTTCCAGGAGAAACTGTGTGTATTATTGAAGTGTGTGCATTATGCAGTGCTGGGCAGTGAGCGGTGAAGCTATTTACAGAAATTTGCTTGCAAGCAATTTTTTCAACCTAGTAGCATTGATGAAAGCTGCATTATTTACTTTTCACAGCATACATAATATAAGTACTGTATATTTTAAATATCTCTTGTGTGATCAAGTCACTGTTCTGCCTACAGTTGAAATTGAAGTCGATCCAAAAAAGAGCTGATTCACTGTTTCTAGCTATTGAAAACTAAGAATCAACCCCAAAGATTCAAAGTCGATTCAAAACGCTTAAAATGATTCACCTTGTGCGCACACACACAGCAAGCAAAATGAATTTAGCATTGAAGTATTTCAGTGAGCTAAAATGGCCAGCGGTTATTTATTTTGGCTTTATTTTTATTAAAATGGTTTGAATTAAACAAGTCAGGGCTTGAAATGTAGATTAAGCCATACAGTGAGTGGAACCAGTAAAAAATGTACAGAATACTATCACCTTGCATGAGTTTGGGCATCTCATTTGATTGACACTTGATAATATTTTTATGCTGTTACAGCTTATCTGATAAATGTCAGTAATGTTGTATTGTAATTAGTGACCTGTTATTTAATTAAGCCCAGTTAAGAGTTCTATAGTACTATTCGTTGAATGAAATGCTGCACAGAAATATTTTTTAATAATTATTTTTTGGCATTTAATATACAGTATTTAAAAAATAATCCCATTAATAATAGTAAAAAAAGATTGACTAATTATCACAATAATCATTACCTGCAACAATAGACTCAATGAACAGCTGTGAGTCTAGCCACAATAAAAATGAAAATGATCTGTATGAGAGGATGGACCTCCACCCCACAGTGGTACTCTCGAGGTATCAGCTGTTTATTTGAGTTTTATATTCTTCTGTTTGATCTAGCAACAAATTATAATTACAGCAGTGAGTCACAAAGAAATGTGTGCATCAAAGAGTCCTTTACATCGCATCATCTGATCACAGCACTTCATAAGGGCCCTGATGGCGAGGAAGGAAAATGTAATACTTCTTTATCTTTGTAGCTTTTATCATTTATCTTTTAAAGAATATGCATTCAAGTGTGGCGTCTTCAAACGAAGACTCAAAGACCACAACAAACTGTGTTGAGCTAATGTTCTGCAAAAGACTGAGAGAAGGAGAGAGAGAGAGAGGAAGGGAGAGAGAATAAATGAGTGTTTGTTGCTATAATTGCTACACCACACATTTATCTTTTGACTAGAACTGTCAAAATTTGTTCAAACATTCTTATATCTCCTGCTTCAAATGTGCTCACCATGTACCTTCAGCTGTATCCACTAGCAGCTCATGTGCCTGAGCTATATTAAATCATTTTTCAATCTTCTATCTAGTGATGTCTTTTGAATCTAGGAAGCTGCAGAAGAAAAAAGGAATCTGCCAACATCATATTCTCCTTATGATGCAGTCAGAAAATATTACTGAATATCGGAGCATCTTAACATTGCTATGCAGTGCTCAAAAAGTTTCAAATCAGCCAGCTGCCAAAGCTTATTCTGAAGGCTTCTTAAAGTAACTAGCCTATTTCTGTGGTCAAGTTTTCAAAGTAGCCATCTCGGTGTTGTTATCTTACAGGATGATTGCTTAACACAGATCAGTGGGGATTAACTTGTCATATACTGCAGGGCTAGTGGTTGAAATCCCAAGAGTGCGTTGACAGCAGGTCCTAATGCCCTGTCCTTGCATGTCAGAATTGCTGTAGTGCCCATGAATAAACCTCTCTAAATGCAACATGACACCACTATCACTCACATTTTATAATTTTTTTAGAATAAAATATATAATTAGTTGGGTTCAAGCAAGTAATTATTAAGCAAATCAAACAGTGTTTTTGTTAGATTTGTGGGTAAATCCTATGCCATCCATACAATATATATGTTCATCTTCAGTAACCGCTTAAACCTGGTGAGGGTCACAGAGGATCCAAAGCTTATTGCAGGAATATTAGTTGGTATGTTATTAAGTACACTGTGGCACACACTGCTTCACTTCGCTGCAGAAATGTTGAGCAAATCGGGCAGGGGGACAGATTTGTTAAGAGCAAACAGGTAGCCTTGAAAATACAACTCAGCTCCAGGCAATTTGTGGGTTCAAGATGATTAAAATAACCTAATTATGGGCATTCTCCCTAATCTGGCAAGACCGTAATGATCAGTGCGAAAGAACAGAGAAAACAGCAGCTTTCTAACGTTAATTATTTCTAATTAGGATTAAAATGGCTTGTAATGTGTTACATTTTAATAGCAAAAATAGTGGCTGAAATTAGTTTATACCACTAATTACTAAGATAATTTACCTTGGGTCCTGCTACTAGTGTGTGTCATGGTTGTGTACCTTTAAGCCACCACAGATGGGGCAGGTGGTGAAGAGCATTCTAGATGAAGCAAGATGGGGACAGCAAATCAGGCAGTCAGAGTGTGTGTCTGTGCCGGACGAACCCTGAGCCCCCAAGTCTCTGGGAGATTCAGGAAGAGAGCATGCAGCAGCTGAGCCTTCAGTCTGCTCTTTAACTGTTTCCTCAGTCTGTTCACTGGCTGCAGCTTCTTTCTGCTCTCTGGCCTCTTCAAGAAGACTGCGGGGTGTGTCATACAGGTAGCGTAGTGATGAAGGCACTTGGTACTCATGGGTGTGGCTAATCGGACAGGTACACTGATGCTTTTCGGGAGTAGAGAATGGCGGTAAGCTGAGCAGAGTGCCATACTCCTCTCTGGGGCTCCCTGTGTCTAGGCTGCCCGTGTAGGATGAAAAGCTGCCAGAATAGGACGAGTGGCTTCCTGTGGCAATGCCGCTGTCTGAGGAGCTCTGTCGGCCAATTTCCTGAAGCCTCCGTGAGAGAGAGGGCTTTGATGGCAGTCTGGGCCCACTGGCTGGATTAATTGGCAGTTTCTCCTCTCCATGAGAGGCAGTTCTAGCGGAGTCAGCTGTGGCGCTAGGAACCGGCTCCACCCACAGGGCCAGTCGGCTGCTGATGCTGGAATCCGAGTGGCTGGTTTCTGAATCTGAGGACCCGGATATGCTGCGGTCATCTCCAGCTACTGAAGAACTGAAACTGGAGGTGGACGCTACCACAACAAACAGAGAAAGAGTTTTAGACTGAATACACAGTCCTAGTAACCAACAGCCATAACATCAGTCTCTTTTCCTGATTTAACTCGTTAGTAATAGGCGATAAGGTGAAAGGTTTTCTGTTGTACCGCTTGGGAGCCTAGTAACCTATATTTAACATATGAAACCTAGACAGACAAGCACCTGTGTTATGAGACAGCCGGCTGAGCCTCTTCTCCAACTCTTCAGCCTCTTGGTTCAGTCGCTCCTCTGCTGATGCTGCACTGGCACTGGGCTCTGAGAGTCACACAGATGGGAAAATTCACCAGGAATCTCTTAATCTAGGTATTTTGGGATACATGAAGCTGAGCCTCCAGTTCATTTTGATACTGTTAACATCTGCAGTTTCAATAGTTAACAGAAGAAGAAAATACTTAAGGATAAACTCTGAGCAGTTCAATTCTTTTGCTCCAGCAAAAGCTTTTCAACTGCATAGGAAAACTATTTCACAACTGCTGCAGCTCACAACACAAACCTTATCACTGTTAGAAGTTGGCAAATGCAAGGCTATCATTTACTAACACATACAATATGGACATGGGCTATCAGAACAAATTTCCCTATTCAGCATTATGTTATATCCTGAGTACATAGAGGGCTGTATTGAAACTGGGCTGTCAAAAGATACATCTATAATATAGTCTCCTCCGAAAGTATTGGAACGGCAAGGCCAATTCTTTTGCTTTTGCTATAAACTGAAGACTCTGGGTTTGGGTATGAGAAAGTAGATCAGAATGTCAGCTTTCATTTCCTGATATTTATATGCCACCCATTCAGGTTATTAAAAACCAGCATACAATTTATGTCATTGAGGTTACGAAGTTTTTTCTCAAAAGATGTGCTTTTTAACTGGATCTAGATCACCCCTTTAGAACAAATATTTGCTTTTAAGCCTGAAAAAATCAGGCTCAATTTTTTTTTACTGATACTGCAGATAAGTAGAATAAGAATACAGTGGTGATGTAGCACAAAATCAAGAAAAAACTATGGAATACACTAATCAATGTGTTATCTGTTATACACTATTCTACATTATTGTAATGATGACAAGTCTAACGATAGGGTTTGAATATGAAATGCTGCCCTCTCGCAGTGTATTTTTGTACTGCAGAGCCAATGGAAATGAATGTAGAGGGTGGGGTGTTGAGGCAAACGCCTCGGTGTTTGTCTAGCATTTAACTACTATTAATAGGCCTGGTATGTGGGAACGATGGCATGCAGCCAAATAAAAACACGGACAGAGGGAGATTGTTGATCTTTCAACAACAATGCTAATAAAGGATATTAAACTAACTTTTAGGAAACTTTCGAAAATATTTTTCTTTGTCATACGACAAAGCTAACACCTTTTGATTCCAAGGAGAAGTAACTGAGAACAGTGTGTGAAATTTGCAGAGCTAACGCATCTGTTGTTGATTTCGTTTCTAGTCAATAACTGCACTAAACTCAGGCACAGAGGAGCACAGAGCTGCTCTTATTACAGCAAGTGCAGAGTGTGGATGGTGTAAGAAAATGAGATTGAGAGAGTGAGAGACAGAGAGAGATGGAGAAGAAGGGGAGGAAAGGGAGACCATGTACTACAAGTGATTAAGTATGTTGTAGGCTCTGATGTGACTTTAGCCCCCACCTCGCCTTCTTCTCACTCACTATTTATTCTGTCTGTGAGTGTAAGAATAGTTGATGGGCTCAGATCTGATTGGCTAGTGCAAAGTGTGAGAACAGAAATACCCACAAATCTTAGCTGACTAATGCAGCCACATGCTTGTTAGCCTGTAATGAGCTAGTTGAACAAACACGTGTACATGACCTATTACCGCCACCGTTACACAATCAAA
Source organism: Pangasianodon gigas (assembly GCA_022758105.1). Classification (NCBI taxonomy): domain Eukaryota; kingdom Metazoa; phylum Chordata; class Actinopteri; order Siluriformes; family Pangasiidae; genus Pangasianodon; species Pangasianodon gigas. Next base: position 2,492,920 of record CM040481.1, read on the forward strand.
AACGAAAACACCAGGAGCTTGGGCTCAAATGGAACATGCATAATGACATGGAAAGCATAAATAACTGACATACAGCATATTGTCATCATTAAACTGTATGGTGGTTATTAATATTTGACACTGTACTCATTACTAATGTAATGCCACACTGCATCCTTATAAACCTAAACTAATGAGCAGTCATAGCTGTTGACATACTGAAGCCAGTATTTTCAAATGATCATATGCGCACACACACACACACACACACACACGTGTTCACACCTGGCAGCAGCGGTTTGATTCCAAAGGGAGCTCTGGAGGGGGAGATGCCGCGTACAATGCAGTCAAACAGAAAACTGATCTGCTCTCCTTCAGCACAGGATAAGAAGAACACACCAGCCCCTACACACAGACACACAGACACACAGACCGTTAACACCTACCTCCTGGCTTCCGTTATAAGTGAGTTTCTAAAAAAACAGTTTTACATTCTTTTCTCTGTACAGGGATTGTGTAGAATTTTTTTGTCACTGATAATCGCCCATACACTGCAGATATGGTGTATAGGGATTAAGTTAAAAACACTGCAATATTCCTTTAAAAAACATAACAAGCAATATTTGTGTTTATTTCCAGATAACAGTGTATTTAGTATTATTACTATTCCAACACTTTGCTGTGCAGCTACACGGCATTTCTGTGGATTGAAGGTAGTAATACGTAACTGTCTGCTTCTCTCACATGCGCACGTAAAAAAACCACACTTCAGAAACACTTTGAGTGACAGCTGGCCTTGAGTGAGCGTGTGTGGGTCAGTGGGCGGATAGATGTTTAGATTTACTCACATGTGTGATGGATGTGTGACCTCCCCAGGCTGGCAGTCAGCAGGGAGACATACATTAACTTAGCAGCTAGACCACCCAGACTGAAGACCCTCCACCACCAACACACACACACACACATTTGTCTTACTTTCCACATGAAGGCCTTCCATTGACATAATTATTAATGCAGCTAATTAATTTCATACCTACACCTAAACCTAACAATAACCTTATCTGCACTAACCAGTTAAAGGTTAGCGTCAAATGTCCCCACAAAATCAAAAGTGTCAGATATTCATATTGTTAATTGCAGCATGTGAAGCATTTAAAACATTCTGACTCATCTTACAGGTGATGAAAAAACTGGCACTGCATGGACAGACTACATGTCAAGGGGTTTAACAAAAGACAGCAGTGCCACATATGCAGCATACCACACATTCTGGCTGTACAAACACAAACACGTCATCACTGACACTTTACTAATCATCTGCACACTCACTGGCAAAAAAATGGCAAAAATATTAAACTTTTAATGGTCTTCACAACAAATCCTTGGTCAGCAAATTAGCAAGAATTAAACAAATGCACTCCTGAGACCTCCTGTGCCACCACTTGCTTGTTTACTTTTGCTGCAGTGGACTGTCTGGGGAAAAGCTAGAAACAGGGAAATTCACTAACAGTCTTCTTACGACTAATCCTTTAAGAAAAAAAAAAAAAACATCTCCGAAGATTTTGTTGGAAAATTTTGTACACCCAAACGTGTTAGTTTGAATTTTACATCAAACATTTTAATCATTATCATGATTTTACCTTTGCGTACAACAATACTATGCTAATTTTTTAAATAACCAATTATTTATTGTTAAGACTATTGAAAGCTTAATATTTGCCATTTTGGGATTGGCCCTTTTTTTTTTTTTTTTTTGCTCAGCAGTGTACAGCATTACACACTGAAGAAACCTGAAAAGTCATAAAAGGCTTTTGCTGCATGTTAAGGCACAAAATCTTTCAAATTATTAATAATACCTGCATCAGGACAGACAGAGCTGTTTTGGCTGAAATGCCAACACCCATATCAGTGTCTTGTTTCATCTAAAGTTTAAATAACATGTATAAACACTAAAGCTTTGTTCCCCAGAATTCTGTCTGATTTTTCACGACCGTCACATTGATGACCCCAGAACACACTTACATGCCCTGCTTACTTACAATAACCACAGCGAGTGCCACCCTCAAACACAAAGCCATTGGGGACTGGGCCGTATCTGCGCAGGTCCAGGAGGTTCCACTGGCCACTGATAACAGGGGGGGTGTCTCTGGCAATGACGAGCAGATTGTTGCACAAATGAAGGGTGGCCAGACCAGGTTCCAGCTTAGTACCAGGCAGAACTGTCACTTTAAAACTGTGTACTGTGGGGGGAAAAGAGCAAGAGAGAGAGAGACAAAGAGACAAAAAGTACATAAGAGGGAGTTAAACGAAAAAATCCAGCCTGAAAATGTGATCTTTATGGCGACCACGATTTATTTTGTAATGAAACTTTTTTTAGTTTAAATGTCTCAGCAATACCTAGAGCTATATTCACTTTAAGTAACGTTTTCCTACATTACCCGTAATACCATTCGACTGCCGGTTGATAGTGTCTCCACTGGGAATTCAACTCTACCTAAAGAGAGCACGATGCAGCAGCGCTTTAGACCTTTAGTCTGTCCAGCTCTCTCACCTCCTTATCTGTACACTCTGCTCAAAAGCTTTCCTGCTATTACGCTGGAGGTGTCCTTTAAGAGAGAGAGCCTGACTGGCCTGATGCTGGCATTATAGTGCAGCGTTACCCTTTTCAATCTAAAAACAAAAGTATTGCTTTTCGTTATGCTGATTCCTTACCTCGAGCTAAACATAATTACAATTTGGATCTTTTAGCTCTGACCTTTAAATATTGAGCTAATTACCACAATATATGAAACCGTTTTTGGCTACTCCTTCTACAAATCTAATCCAATCTTTATCACACTTGACTGAGAGGATAACCAGCCTGAACCTGAAAACGAAAAAGTTATTGGATGGATTTTTCATTTTCAGAGGCATTTGCCAATAACACTGTACTGCATTTGATGGTGTAGATGCAAATGAGGCAACATGTCTGCAATGCTTTTGCATATCAGCACCAAATTTGGTTGACAGATATGTTACATGATTTTGAGATTTTGTGTCCTATCAATTTTTTGACATGTTTCTCAGTAGGGGGTGTTATAACATTCAAATAAACAATTAACATATTGTTCACTTGTCTCTGTCTGCTGCCTTTAACAAAATGAATCAGCAGATCCTCATTGCCACTCTCATTACACTCACCATGCACTCATTTGCTTTTTGTATTTATTGTATTATTACTAATGCTCTTAGGGTGAGATGTTCCTTTTCTTGACTGATTGTTTTGTATATTGTTTATGCACTTAGGTTTGAAATGGTCTTAGACCACTCTAGCACTTGTCCAAACTAGCATTTCTCTCTTGTTTTTCAGGTTATGAATCCTTGCAGACTTGCTAAATGCTTTGTATTGCTATGCTTTCAACTGTTTGCACATTTTGCAAGTCACTCTGGATAATAGTGACTACTAAACGACTAAAAGTAAATGTACGTTGACATTTTATACACTATAATCCATCATCTGTAATTGGCTGACTTGATTAGCTGGAAAACACAGTCATCATCAGACCTCAAGTGTCCTGCACAGAACCCTAACCTCAACCCCACTGAACACCTTTGGGATGAACTGGAATGTCGACTGCACACTAGGCCTTCTCACCTGACATCAGTGAGTGACCTCATTAATGCTCTTGTGGCTGAATGGACAGTTCCCCCAACCACACTCCAAAATCTAGTGGAAAGCCTTTCCAAAAGAGTGGAGGCTATTATAGCAGCAAAAGGGGGAATAAATCTGGACTGGGATGGTCAAAAAGCACATATGGGTTTGACAGTCAGGTGTCCACAAACTTTTGGCCATATAGTGCAACACTAACAAGATTTCTAAAATTTAAGCAGAAGTTTCCACAATAATGTAAGACTACCTTAAACACATGGACCTGAGAATTCTCACGAAATCAAATTATGGCACTTGTACACATGCTGAGATATGTTCCAACACACGCACACACATGCAAACAAATTCGAATAAGATTGCTCAATGAGGTGAAGCCAAATTACTCAGTACCCACATGCAGAACAGATGGGTTCGGGGTATTTATCAGTTGCTGTAACACACACTTCACAGTAAGGGCACTGATCCAATTAGTAAAGAATAACACCAGCATCAGTGTGACGTAGAACTTTGCAGGTGTTTTTTTTTTTGCTTAGGGTCTTGTGTTTCTGAGGAATTTTTTTTGCAAAGTTACTTTGTAAGAATGAACATAAAAGGGCATAAAAATGAACAATGTGTCTATAAGAGCTTAGGAAGAGCTGATTCATGTTTTTTAGCCTTCTAACAGCTTGTAGTGGCCCAAGCCATGACACATGGCTAAGATAGTGTAGATTTTTACAAGACAGTGAAAAAGCACTGAGAGAATGTGTGAGCAGTCTGGTAATTAGCAAGTGAATTACAATGGTACATTTGCTGCAGGTTATGTTTGGTGATAATGGTAATTGACACGTTAATAATAATGGTAATAAGCACAGGCTAAGTTCATGCGATCTTCTGGAGTAGTCATGGAAAGTCATAGCTACTGTATGTGTCTTTGTGCTCACGTGAACTGCTAACATTAGATGGTTAGCTACCATGATCGATCTTGTTATCTTCCTAAAGCCCGTTTTAGGCTATGTGATTATATCGATCTTTTAAGATTATTACTTGTCACACTGTACGAGATGATCCCAGTAAAATCTTGCCAAAATTCTATAACAGATGCAATAACAGTAACATGTTCTTCATGTGAGATTAAACGATGAAGATCTGCTAATGAAAGACCTGCGTTTTCATTTAGCGTGATCTGGGCTCGTGCATAAAATGGGGTCGCATAAACAGAGCTTGAGGTAATATGAATATTTTTTCTGTCGATTAGCATGTTTTATTTATATTTTGTCACTGTCACAATATTTGTAGCTGTCCTGTGAGATTTGCATCATCCTATGCCATCTTCCTATTCATGGCTTTTAGGTGAGCTTCATAGGTACAGCCACACTCACTCTGTCATCCGCTGGCTTTGGTCGCAATGACATGTCACATTATGTGTTCAAAGACAAATCTTATCTAGCAACCGAAGGAATCTTTTATAATGTGTGATTATTGTCTACAACAGCAAAATCAGCTCAAAAATCAATACTAAAAGTAAATATAACATCTAGGAAAGTAAATAATAACAACCTACAACACATGAAACCATCATTTTCCTCCAACATGTTCAAAGGTTAAAGGTTAAAGAGTTAAACTTGGGCATCAGTATAATTTTTTTCCTAAGCTCCTACTTAATTATAACGCACAGAGTACTTGTATTTATGATAAATCCACGTACCACATGAAAACTTTCATACTGGGGCTGAATGTACCAAATATTTGATAACACTATGAAGCACTTCTTGCTTTAATTCTTCCCTCACCAAGTGATGCATCTGCATTATTTGGATCTAATCAGGAACAATTTCAAGTATTCTTCCTATTCTTGGTACTTTATTTCAAGTGTAATATACAGGTAACAGAGATGAGAATCCAGTGTGTCGAGAGACTAAAACAATCTACACAAGGTGTGTGTAAACCAACTTGTGCATTACACTGTGAGGTAATGTACATTTAGGGGTACTTGATAAAGGAATGTGGGGCTGGCTGAACCTGTCAGCACCGAGTCTGATACAGATTTATGAAGGGCCACAAATCGAAACAATGAAGCAAAGAGTCAAAGTTCAAGACACACACACACACACACACACACACACACACACACACACACAGTGACAGTCAGCAGGTGACTTCACAGCATGCTGTGCCAGCCCCCCTCAGTATAGTAACTGCAAATCCCCCACCTCCACTCACTCACTCACACACACACACACACACACACACACACACACACACACACACACACACCCGCACGCACATACGTAGGTCACATTGGGTTATTTGCTCGTTAGATTTATGAGGCTAACGACTGGAATGCACATCAAAGCCTGCCATTTAACAGACTTCTCTCTATTGCTTAAGGGCACCTTCGAGCTTAAACACATTACTATACATTTGTATTTGTTCCGTAACAATTTTTAAGATGTTTAAAATATTTTAGATATTTTAGCTTAGCTATGTGGTTTAAGGTACAACAATCCACTAAATGAGTCTCCTTATCCTCATCTGTTTTACAAAACTTATTGTTTTTCTTTCCTGTTATACAACAATCAATACGACAGTGGTCTGTTAAGGTTCTGTGCCAGTGGCCAGAAGTTTCTGAGTTGAAATCGCAGGACTACCAGAGAGCCGCTGTTAGGTCCATGAGCAAGACTATTAGCCCTCAGTTGCTCAACTCTATGCTTGTACTGGATCTTGTCACTTTGTCCTCTGTTGTCATTTTATGCTCTGTTTTGCCTGTGCACTTTGCTGTATGTGTATTTTTCATTGGCTACGCTTACATGCAGCCTAATAATCTAATAACCCTATTGATAGCTCACTTGGAACTGAAAATGTTTATGTAAACACCTCAGGTGGAACAGAGTAAACTGATTGAGGTCAATCCTAATAAAACTTTCTATCCAAATGAATGAGGTGAGTAATTCTGTTAAAAATCCATTAAATAGACAAATAATAGACATGTAACTTTTTGTGTCTGATTATTTTTACTACTGGAATGAGCATGTGTGTTTGATTTCAGTAGGTTTCAGTATGTAACAGAAGTTGAATCAACTGTGTTGAATCAGGATAAACACAGTCTGTCTGCGAGTGGGATTAGAAATAACTGCGCTAGAGACTCTGAACATGCAACTTTAATGCACTGTGATCATTATTTCAGTTCTAATGCAATATTTAAATGAGCTAGCTAGCTAAGGGCAAGTGTAGAAAGCTGTCAACATTGCAGGAATTGGATCATCAAAGTGTTAAACTTTGCACTGGACTTACTATTTTGGCTTTGAGAGCTGGCAGCTGTGGAAAACAATATTGACAGCAATGGAAACGCTACTACAGTGATCCACTCATTACGGATGAGAGAATGTAAACGTATATGGTGGTATATGGTGTTTTATGTATATATTGTGAATAGGGCAACATCTGGGATTCAGTCTAACTGTGAGTTGTAGTGTACTTTTAAATTTTGGTTTCAGTGACTTTTATGTGGATCTCTGGTAGGACATACATGCATGTACAAATAAAATCCAAGAAATATCAGCAATACAAAAATATTACTGCGGATTAATAAATAAAAACGAAACCACTTTAACAGGAACACCTGTACTCCTGTTCATTCATGCAATTATTCAATTATGTGGCAGCAGCGCAATGCATAAAATCATGCAGATACAGGTCAAGAGCTTCAGTTCGGTTCACATCAAACATCAGAATGGGGAGAAATGTGATCTCAGTGACTTTGACAGTGGCTTGGTTGTTGGTGCTCAAACCAGCTGGTTTGAGTATTTCAGAAACTACTGATTTCCTTGGAGTTTCATGCCTCTACAGTTTAAACAGAGTGGTGCAAAAAAAACAGAAAAAACATTGAGTGAGCGATGGTTCTGTAGGTGGAAATGCCTTATTGATAAGAGAAGTCAGAGGAAGGATACTGTAATTGATATAATCACTCTTTACAAGTGTGGTGAGCAGAAAAGCATCTCACCATGCACAAAACAGCAAACTTTGTGGTGGATGGACTACAAAAGCAGAAAACCACATTGGGTTCAACTCCTTTCAGGCAAAAACAGAAATCTGGAAAACCATTAAAATCATAATTTTAACATCCAATAAGCGGCAGTTCTGTGAGCAGAAATGCCTTGTTGATGAGAGAGGTCAGAGGAGAATGGCTAGACTGTTTCGAGCTGACGGGAAGGCTATGTTAACTTAAATAACCACTCTTTCCAACTGTTGTGAACAGAAAATCATTTTAGAATGCACAACACAGTTAACCTTGAGGTGAATAGGCTACAACAGCAGAAAACGACACCAGGTTCCACTCCCAGCCAAGAACAGGAATCTGAGGCTAGAGTGGGTACAAGTTCACCAAAATTATACAGTTTAAAAAATGGAAAAACATCACCTTGTCTCATCATCAATGTGTGTCCACCCACAGAACTGCTGCTCACTGGATATTTTTTTCTCCTCGCATCATTCTGTGTAAACTCTGTAGACTGTTGTGCGTGAAAATCACAATTTTTCCACATTTTTCAGGTCACATTTTTTCCCATTCTCATGTTTGATGTGAACTGAAGCACTTTACCTATATATGCCTCTTTGCATTGCACCGCTGCCAAATGAATGGCTGGTTGGACAACTGGATGAATGAGCAGGTGCGCAGGTGTTCCTATTAAAGTGGCTTGTGAGTGTATATTTCATGGTATGAGCACAGGGTTTAACCCTATATGGCATATCAACACTATGAACCATTTTTGTGACAGAATGCCATCTGATCACTGAAAATGCCTATTAATGCCAGCATATAGTCATACTCACCTTCCCCTAGATAGTAGCGAAGCCGAAGGTCCCAGGCCAATAGGGCCTCCTTACTGTCAAATCCCAGCTGAACAATCTGATTCAGACTGAGGATTGTCAGAGAATAGGCGACTCCTTCGCTGCTCCCTCCTGCCTCCAGACCACAGATGTGCTCCAAAACCACGCTGCTCCGCTCCTTCACACCTCGTTCCTTAGACACCAACAACACCAGGCAATCTGTGACAGAGAGAGAAATTGAGAAGCAAGCTTTCATGCCAATAAAACACCTTGACATGACCTGAATTGGCAGAAAGATGAGAGGAAAGTGGGGTGTAAATATTTGTGTAAATAACACAGGTGTAAATTGTCCCTATTGTTCCCAGTCCCAGGAAATGCAGCAACTGTCAAAACATCACTGTTCGTTATCTCATCCACACCACCTTCCATTCGCCATATCACATGTATTGACCATGGACAGCTGTCACAACAGCTACATCAGGAGTGTGACCTCTACACTCACACACAATCACACACACTCATACACATGCAACTAACTGATGCATCACACTTCACGGGGTTAATTTACGTATTAACATGTAAAAACGTGAAAACTTGGGAACGCCCACAAAAAGAATGAAAGCTGCTTACAGGGTCTACGGAGGATTGCATCATGTCGACATTTCACTTGCCCCATTGGGGCAGGAATCATGCTGCCCCATGCTAATCCTATGAACATTTTCAGTGGAGGAGGAGCAGCAGGACAGTTACAGTCGCAAAACAATTCAAGCTAGTTTAAAAATACTTTGCAATTGCGACAATCTTATAGCAAATACACTTGTTTCAAATAAATCTGCCTCAAATAAAGGCAAAGTGTAAGTGCAGACAATGTGTGTGACATCTGTGATAATTATTTCTATTGTAGGAAATACAGCAAAGGAGAAGGATTAGAGAATCGATAATGTCTGTACATCAGAAATGCGTGTGACTTTGTTTCCAAAACAAAGGCTGAGAAAAAGGAAAAGAAATTCTTATTCGAACATTAACTGTTTGAAACATTATAGATTTATAATTTACAATGTGAATAAAATGCTATTTTCTGCTGATCATCTCTGACAGAGATTTTTTTTTTTTTTTTTGTGCGTCACATTTTTGTTTCCTGCTCTAACACATCCCAATTTAACCTTGGCTTGATGATGAGCTGATCAGATGAATCAGGTGAGTCTGAAAAACACTGGGATCAAGATTGAGAAAACAGCAATGTAGCCTATATGTTATGATAAATCCATTCTTAGTAAGTAATTATTTTCAACCGTTGTAATTGACATTGTGAATGTGTGTGATGAGAAGCAGTGAGTAATGGGATTTGAGTGTTCAAGAGTGTGTTAAGGAGTGTGTATTAAAGTGTGTGAGGTGTTGAGATGTTGAGATGTTTAGTATGATAGGTCCGGCCCAAACAGTGTTTACTCTATGAGAATTTGGCCTCAGGTCGAATCTAATTCATGACTCCTGCTCTACTGAGTCTACAGCGTTTGATCAGTATTGCACATCAAATGATACTCCGGGTCCTAATATTGGTAGCGTACGGAAAACATTCAAACACACAACCGCTGTGTCTTTAAATGTAATTCAACACATGGCGATCTAAACTGGGAGAGCCAAAGTTGTGAATGGGGAACATGATATAAGCAAGCGGTCCAAGGATATCTGCTGAATATATAACGCTAAGTTATAATGCTAAGTCAACTCCTGCCGAAGGAAGCAGACTGTCAAAGCTGAAAACAAACTAAACCACTCGACTCACACACATTCGTGTGAAGAACGACTTGTGAGGACCTTCTATTGACTTTTTTAAATAGAAGCTGTAGTTTTTATACGTATAAAAAATAAATGTACATATTTATTTGGCAGTTTTCTGTCCTTGTCGGGAGATTGGGTACAAACCAAGATACAAAAACATGCCCCCCACACACACACACACACACACACACACACACACCTAATGTGTCAGCTGTATTGTGTCATGTAGGCTATACAGGTTACTTGTATAGTAACATTTTACACTGTAACATAAAAACACTAGTGTGAAAGTCAATTAACACTTTCTCAAAGTAAATGAGAGCATTCCATGAAAAAAATAATGAAAGGGTTTAACAGTAAACTTCCTCTAAGGTTAGTTATAAAAGCTGAAAGGGGTTTGTTGCTGGCTGTGTGTGTGTGTGTGTGTGTGTGTGTGAGGGCCTCAGTATCAGATTTAACGGCTACATACCCGCCACCGGTGAGGGCTTACGGAGAACTACCCACCGAGTTTTCCACTGCAGAGCACAAAAAAACACGTCAAAACAAGCCTGAACATTACACCAAACCCAACATGAAGTCTCTAACTCTTTTTTAAGTGTTAATAAACACATAAATAAATAAAGCTCACTCGCCTTTTTGCCGTCTCTGACTTTAACGTGTCCTTCCGCGACCGATGAATCCGTCATCTTCCTCCGCTCATGGCTCCTGAACAGCTGCGGCTCCGCGGCGCGCGCGGATCACTTTTCAAAATAACTGGCGGCGCCGCTGCTCAGAGCTGCACGCGCTTAAAAAAAAAAAAAAAAATGGCTTCCTGTGTGGACGGAAGAGCACAGGTGACATGGAGGAAATGTTTTTTTTTTTTAGGTACAAAATTATAATATATGGATATATGGGCACATGGTCCATATTTAACATCTTGAGAGACTACACAACTCCATGGCGCAAAACTTTCCCCTCAGTATCACAATGTCTGCTGTTATTCTTTGTCAGAAATTATTTATTTGTGTTTGTCATTATTTGGGCTAATGGTGATGTTTGGCAAACAGCCCACTTGTGGATAGTGAAGGGTGAGATCATATCTATAAGTCTATTATGGAAGAATTTTCCTGTTATCTCTATCAATATCATTTGTCAATCAGTATTATGTCAATCAGTATCTATGCAACAGTATTGAAAAGTGACCTTCAATCACCTCATGTATTAACTTTCAGAGCTTCATTTATTTATATACTACACTCTACCATTTCTAGTACATTTAGAATTGTGACTTTATGCCTATGATCCTATAAGGATATTTCTGTGAGAACAAACTGGTGTGACCTTGTAGGTGGTGTTTTTAAGGTGAAGGCTAATGTTGTTTTTAAAAAATAAACTGACTGAACTCTCGCCACGGTTAAAACTAAGATAAAGGGACAGTGAAATAATTGGGGCAAGAGGCAGGTGTGTGATTAAAAGAAAGAAGAGAAAACTCCATCCGATGAGATCATTGTTTTAGAATTGTATAAAAGCATGGGCCATGACTATGTAAATCAGATGCTCTGCAGACCGTCTCGGCTTTGTTGTTTGATTCAATAAAGTCTATACATTTTTGGCATCCAGAACCCCTTGTCTTTGTAACTCATTTTCTTATTCTGATTTGCAGAAGTATTTGCCACAACACTATATCTACATATCTTCATGTGAAAACCGTAATGAATTTACTGGTTCCACAATTGCACTATTTGTCCATATAGTACACAGGTGTAGAGGGAAAATTACAGTACTGTGCAAAAGTCTCAGGCACATGCAAAGAAATGCTGTAGAGCAAAGATGCCTTCAAAAATAATGAAATTAAATGTTTCTACATAAAAAAATACTATAAAGAGCAGTAAACAGTAATAAATGAAACAAAGTCAGTATTTGGTGTGACGATCCTTCGC
>CM040481.1:2505151-2538871 GCA_022758105.1 Pangasianodon gigas
CGACTCGCTTCTTATTTCTGCAGCGAAACCCAGCAGCCTTCATTATGTTTTTATCTGAAAAGTGTCTCTTATGGAATCTGCTGCTTTCTTTACTGACATACAAACATTTTTCTGTAACATTTCATTTTGTGCTGGAAAACTAATGTTTGGAATCTAAAAAGTTTTTGTACTGAATCAATAATGTAGAAGTCAGAAAATAAAAATCTATAACAAAGTTTGTACTAAAAAAAAATAGGGTGCCTAAGACTTTTGCACAGTACTGTATTTATAATCGCACTATCCATTATCACACAGATGAGGATGGGTTCCCTTTTGACTCTGGTTCCTCTCAAGATTTCTTCGTCATATCGTCTCAGGGGGTTTTTCCTCACCACCGTCACCTCTGGCTTGCTCATTAGGGTTAAATTAAAACATTTACAATTTATTTTGATTTAATTTATTTTGAATGTATTTATTTCTGTAAAGCTGCTTTGTGACAATGTCCATTGTTAAAAGTGCTATACAAATAAAATTGAATTGAATTGAATTGAATCTATAGCTTAACTGTCCATTTTAAAATACCTCATCAGCAACGCATCAAATCTCTACCCTGGCCGGGGTGGCTGTAGATCCAGAGCCTATCCTAGGAGCACTGGGCAGGAAGCGGGAATACCCCCTGGATCGGACGCCAGTCCATCACACATACGAATTCACACCTAGCGTAGCTAATCCACCTACTGGCGTGCTTTTGGGAGGTAGAAGGAAACCAGAGAACCCAGAGGATTGCAGGAAAAAAACATGACGCTCCACACAGACAGTAAGCACAGGATTGTAAGTTGTGAACATCGCTGCACCGTCGTGCCTGCCTGCAATCGGTTTATAGCTTTGCCAAAATACTGTCAGGAGACCTAATTATCAGTGTTCCAGTGTTATCAGTGCAAAAAAACCCTATTGTTCGCACAAAATATCCGCTCATGTTAACAGAATTGTGGCATACAGATAACGCTGTACATGCCAGACCTCCTCGTGTGATAGTAGTGCCTGATCTCACTAATGCTCTTGTGGAAAACCTTCCCAGAAGAGTGGAGATTATTATAACAGCAAAGGGGGACTACATCTGCAATGGGATATTCAACAAGCACATATGGGTGTGATGGTCAGGTATCCACAAACTTTTGGCCATATATTGTACATAATGATAGGGTATCCCCTGCCATATGCAATGCCACTTTTACCCTCAAGTGACCCTATCTGAGCAACATCAGAGGAATCCAACTGACCAAATATTTCTGACTGACCATAATGCTTTAGTGAAGAGTAAAGGGACAGGACTCATGCTGCAAACCTTAGAGCAAACACAACTCCAAAATGTACCTGTGGATATGCCTTGGATCACATCAGGAGGTCATGTGACCATTTACCTGCCAATGCACACTATACAATGTTCTTACACAGCGCAATGAAGAAATGCGGAATAGTATTCACATCCATAATGGCTCTTCCATCACTGTCTGGTTTTCATTCTGTCCTTTTTGTCAGCTGTTGAGTGTTTTTCTTTTTCCATCACTCCACATCCATGTTTAAACAGTTGTCTTGCCAGAAGCTGGAATTTAACCAATTAACAGGGTCAAAGTTCAAATGCTTCAATTAAAAAAGAAAAACAAAAGGGCTACACAAAGCATCACACAGCTGTCAGAAGCAGACAAACTTGACTGGACCTAAACCTTGATGTGCTGAGCCTGTATTCTCAAAAATAACACAACCAGTGGACGACATTCAAGTCTATGTCAAAATGACATTGTTTATTCAAGTGACATGAGGATATAACAAGTCATGGTTTCAATATAATTTATTAGATTATAAAACATACTCTTCATTCACAGTTCTTTAAAAAAAAAAAGGCAATACACATGGCAATTGCATGCTAATACACACGCTAAAGTCCTTTTTTCCTGGAGGATTTTTTGTTTCGGATAATTTGATTGATCCATGTGACGTATTTGGTGACTTTGGTGTAGACGCCTGGTTTCCCTGTTCGTCCGCAACCATCACCCCAACTAATGATACCATAGAGGAAACTCGCTTCGTTACGCACGCATGACAGTGGCCCGCCGGAGTCTCCCTACACACACAAAGAAACATTTTTTTACATTACTGGGGATAGTGAAATTTTAATTTGTTATACCTAATATTATTCTACACTGGTACAGATAATGATATTACAAAATAAATACTTGATGAAATGAAAAAGACAAAGAAAATTATAGTAACATGAGCTTTAGTATGTTAGGTTTCACAGATGTTCTTTTATTATTACTTGTAACAAAACTAGTCAAACTATCTATGTTTATATACATTGTATATAAGATATTAATAGTGAAACAAACAAAATGATATCAAAATGATATTAATAATAAAGAGAAAACAAAATGATGTCAGTGTAACAAGCCATTATATCTACCTCCATCTTCTTTCTAATCTTCCGATTTTTTTTTTCCAGACGTATCTGTTCTAATCTGTCCTACACTACCTTCTTCAATTTCTGGTCTGGAGATCGAGATTGTGCCTCACTTCCACAATGTTTCTATAAAATACTAACAGTTGAGTAATCCTCTAAACAACTCTCTAGCGTTTTTCTAGGTAACGTTTTTCCAATCCTCAACTGTCCAGTTTCAGTGTGCATTCTGAGATGCTTTTCTGTTCACCAGGGTTATAAAGAGTACTTATTTGAATTACTATAGACTTCCTGCCAGCTCAGACCAGTCTGGCCATTCTCCTCTGAACTCTCTCCTCAAGAAGGCATTTCCTTCTTGCATCTAAAACTGGATGTTTTTTTTTATTTTTCGCACCATTCTGTATAAACTCTAGAGACTGTTGTGCATGAAAATCACAGGAGGTCAGCAGTTTCTGAAAGACTCAAACCAGCTCATCTGGCACCTATAACCATGCTGCGGGCAAAGTCACTGAGATCACACTATTTCCAGATTCTGATGTCTGATGTGAACATTAACTTAAGGTCTTGACCTATATCTGCATGATTTTATGCATTGCTATGCTTACACTTAATTGGCAGATTGGATAATTGCATGAATGAGGGTACAGGTGTTCCTATTAAAGTGGCCGGTGATTGTATATTGACCACAGAGTTTTTGGAAGTAACTCAAATTGGGTCACTTTTAGCTAAGCAATTGTTATAATGTAGCTACTCGTAATGCAACTGTTAATATCGTACCAGCGTTTATCAGCGTTACAACATTGCTGAAGTCCCAGGACCAGCCAGAGGATTCAGAGATTAGCCAAGAGTTTATGAGGTTAAGACTTGTAATAAGTGCATGCTCTCGTTTTTGTGGTTAAAGCTTATTGTTCAATGCGTATGTTTAAAGTTCCCCTTGAAACACTCTTACTCTAGCTCCAGTATGCTACTGCATTGGAAGATTATGGTTCGCTTACCTGGCAAGCATCCACGCAGTTGTTACTACCTGCACACAGCATCCCCTCTCTCACCTCCGAGCCATACACCTCAGGAGAGGAACATCTGTCATACGGAATGAGCTTCACAATTCCCTCTCTCAGGGAGGAATATGAGTCTCCCTCTAAGACACACACACACACACACACACACACACACACACTAGTTTAATAGTCCAGCAGCCTATGTGTTAGTGCAAGTGTTAATGTTTTATATATGAGAACAATATGTGTGTGTGTGTGTGTGTGTGTTTACAAGTTAATTTAGCTCGATGTGCTGAGAATGCACTTTCTGCAGACAAACTGTCTTAGAGGAATAGAGTAGTGTTATTCACTGTAATCTCTATCCACATCTGTAGTGTATGACAGAATAGCACAAGAATGTTTTCCTGAACTGAGAAAAGAACACAAAATGTTTTCATTGGAAACTCAGTCATACCAGAAATCTAGGGGCATTTACAAAATTCTGGCAGTAAATGATTAAAATATGCGACTATACTGTACAATGCAATTTTAAACAAATGTCAGTCGTTACACTTGAACAATAAAAATACTTAGGATGAGATAGACATGAGAGAATGTCTTATTAATGTTGTTTTTATGTATTTTTTAAAAATCCATCTTTGCATATTTTAGGAATACAGTAAAAGTGTATTGATCATTACACAATACAGGTTTTGTTTTATCCAAGTATGATTAGAGCTTTTAGTAACACATAACCACAACTTCTTTCCATCATCATACAGATTGGGAGCTTAATTAACAAATACCAGAGGTGCCAACATTGCTAACAAGAAAGCCTTAGCCGCAGAGAGAACAAGCTGAATAAAGGTGTGAAGTGAAAGTGACCATTTTCAGAGGCATACAGTATGAATGTCCTTTCCCCTTTAGTGAATTGCCTTTTCCACCTGGTCAGTTTTATTTGTTGTTTGGTCTGACCGCTGATGAAAAAGCAGAAAAACGTTGTTTTCAGGAGATTCCTGTATCACCATCGCAAGAGGTGATTTTAAATGATATGGCAAAACCACATGTTGGCACCTCTGCAAGTGCATTTAACTCAAAAGCGCTCTAGAAAGATGTACTGCATAATGTTTACTGATGGACTTCAATAAACAACTGCCCTTGACTTCCATTATAAGTCAGTTTTTTTTTAATGGGAGGACAAGAAAGCCTTTCGAAATTCCTGTGTGTAAAAAACCCACACATTACACGTTTTTGTTTTTTACCATAAGGCTGAATAAAGCTAGATTATTTCTTTAATAACATGACATTTTGCTGGGTTAAAAGGCAGGAAGGCTGTGTGCAGTGTGTGTGTGTGTGTGTGTGTGTGTGTGTGTGTGTGTGTGTGTGTGTGGGTGTGTTCACATACTCTCCTGCATATGTCCCCAGCCTGTAATGGTGCAGCATGTGTAGTCTGGGAATGTCATGGACTCGTCCGGCAGACAGATCGGCCGAATGAACTTGGTTTTACGAGCGCAGTGCCCATTAACCTTCTTCAGCTTCACAAGCACTGTAAACCAGAAACACACACACACACACACACTTTGTAATTAAATCTACCACCTTCAGAAAAATACAGTTCATGTAATGCAGCTGTGGGCTAAGTGTAATTCAGCACAAAAATACTGTATAATCTAACATAACCTGCACTTGATATCTTCACCAGAAAAATTGTAAATAAAAAAAAATTTTGCAGCATTTAAAAATAACATCTGTATCTATGCTGGTGTTTCATAACATTAACTGTATGACCATTTTAAATTTCCTTGTCATGTGATAACATCATACTAAACTACGGTTTCAAGGCAAAAAGTCATACATGTACACATGTACTAGAGAGTGCAACATGACAACAAACGACAGCTAGACAATGTGTGCTGTGCAAGACATGACTTAAGTGCTCATGAATAAGGTGCAAACAGTCATGCGACGAGATACGGTGAGGTGCAGTGGCTGATGGGAATCGTAGTCCTGCGCCGAAGTCGGCATATCCGTGACATATTCCTATTATACCACTGCAAATTGCCAACCATTACATGTTTTAATTTATTTAAAAAAAAACACACGTCATATTTTTTATCCATTTATAGTTACATTTAATGTCAGGGAAAGTCCATGAAACAAGTTAGTTCCTGTTATCACTTATGTTATGGCAGCTATAAACAATCGTTTCTGTCCCCAGCTTCGCTTTTTCTCTCTCTTAAAGGTAATAAGACAAAAATGCACATTACAGAAAAACCACAAAGCACAATAGGGAACCCTAGATACCTGACCTGCTTGGAATTCAGTGAGAAGGGTCCAGGGATCGATGACTCTTCACTATGCAGTATTTATATCCATTACTAGATCATACAGTCACTACATGTTCACTCTCACCGGTCCTGGTGAAATAGACCTTAAAGGAACAGCTTTAAGTTTTATGACCATAAGCTCTTCCTGTTACAAAGCGCTGACACTGGAAACTTCTTCCATAAATAGAAATTAAACACCTCCTTACACAGAGTGTCACTATATCAATGATTATAACCTTTTCTTTGTAAAATAACAGCACGGAGATTATGTGGAGCACCCACCATACCAAGTCCCTGTAAATTGGTTGTGATTTGATTTAGTATCTGACGAAACTCTATCTGAGCTGATGTTATAGAAAATTAATCAACGTTTTCTGACCAATCTTTGTAAACATTGCGCATGCAGTCATGTAATAAGGCTCCTAGTTTTGTGCTTGCTATTTAAGGCCACTTACCAATATCATGTACTGTTGGGCTGAACTGATTGTACTGGTCGTAGAACACATACTTTTCTATGCCAAACGTCTGCGTGTTGGAGCTCGAGTCGTTAAAAACGTGCTGACCAAGGACTACACGCACCGTCGACAGCAACGGACTGAGAGTTGAAGAAAGAGAGAATGAGAGAGATGGAAAAGGTCAGGAATAAAAAAAACTATCAACCTAAATCAAATATTAAGCATATGATTTATTGGAGAGTAAATGTAAAGCACACATTCCTATATTTCTCCCATGTAACACAATAAAGGCCAATAAAATCAACCAATATTGTATTTCCACAGCAAGTGAAAACCACATTTATAAATTAATTCTACTGTGTGTTGAACAGCAGCTCAACAAACTGTTGGACACGAGGTGGCGCAATTTACTTGCTTTGTGAACATGGTACCCTCAGTTTCTTACAGTTTCACACAGTAAACAATTTTAAAAGAGTAAAAAAGGTTTTTCATTCCCAGAAATCTCCAAAAATGGCAGTTTTTGTTGCTATGACTGTTTATGGATTTAAGACTAAATATACCATGCAAAATATTTTGGATTTGGATGATGGGATTAGCATTTGTTTTATATTATTGGTGTATGTTTGATTTCTGACCATATCAAATTCATCACTTCTTATAATCTGTATTATTTTTCCATTGGTCAGGCCCATAAAGCATGCACACACACACACACACACACACTTGCGGAGGAAGCAGTGAGCGGCCGACACGACCCAGCAAGATGAGACCAGGCTGCCAGCGCAGAACTCATCACTGATATACAGCGCCGCCATCCAGGGGTGAGAGCCGGCCATCGCCGAAGTGCCTCCCAGGATTCGTCCGCGAGGAACTCGCTTTGGGTGTCTCCTGCCGCAGCTGGGCTTCGGACTGGGCACAGGAGTGGGAAGAGAGGTTGGAGTGGGAGCTTTACGAGAAGCTATGAAAGGAAAGGAGAGTCAGTTCTTATTTACAAGCCATGATTTAAGCATAAAAGGTTTTATTCTGCAAACAAAATATTTACGTATTCAAAGACAAAAAAAAAAAAATCTATATTTGCATTTTTCCTGATTTAAATCCAAACTTTTTCAACAAATAGCCCTTTGTCACTGGACATAGGGTGGGAATACAAACCTGGATGGTACACTAGTCCATCGCAGGGCACCGTGCGCACACACACACACTCACACACTCATTCACACCTAGGGGCAATTTTGCACTGCCAATTCATATATATGTATGCTTTTGGAAGGTGGGAAGAAAGCGGAGAACCCGCACGTAACCAGAGCTCAAACTGTGGGACCCTGGAGCTGTGAGGCAACAATGTCATGCACTGATTGTACTTATAAGTATTCAATTTCCAAAGTGCCCTGATTGGGGTGTTAACTGCTGTGTAGTGAGCATATACAATATATAGAAGACCAGTTGAGATTTGAGTCTGATGGTGTATGGGGCTTACATGGAAACAATATTTCTGCCTAAAGCAGAATTATCTGAAATACTTACTTTGAACATCTTAAGATTTTATGCTCAGCTTGCTAGAACACATTATTTCAGATGAAGTGCATTTCTGCAGAATTCTGCCTTTGATAGAATGGTAGTCAACCGTTTCAAACATGAGCTTCACTTTTCATTCATGCTCTAAGAAGTGCCATCACTACTGGGCAAAACCTGATTGTTTTCTCTCTGTGTGTAATTTAAAGGGAACATATGAGGGATGAAATATCTGCAATACCCAGTAGCGATATAAAATCAGTGCAGTTTGACTCACATGACAGTCTAAGGCAAGATGGCACATCACAGTATTCCCAGGAAATCACTCCGTTATTCATTGTGTAGCACCAGGGCTTCTTGTCATTATCAGGGTTCCTGTGAGGCCAAGACACAATCATCCACACCCACATAGCAACCATACACCCAATCAGAATACATTCAGTTACAAAGGAACACAGCTGCATTTATGCCAATACACCATAACCGGTAACGTGATCATCTAATCAAAATGCAGATACAGAAAATCTGTCATCTAATCAGAATCTTAAAACAGTAACGGTATCATGCAGTTAGAATGCTGACACAGCGATTTTATCATCCAATCGGAATGCAGACACAGTAAATTCATTCTTTCGACTACAAGATGGTTCTCAAACATTTCTTCATTACTATCTAAGTACTTGTACTTTTGGCTATGGGTCGTATTCACAGTTGAGTTGTACATGCGTAGTGAGGATTTAATATGAAACTACAGACTCAAGCACTATTCAGCAGTTACACACTGTGGAGTCTGCCACAAATAGAGGTGTTTATCAGTTACACATGATTCTGACCCTGAATTGACCCAGACTGATGTAACCACATTATATCATGCCGAAATGTTTGTTTTGGGCGGCAAATTCAGTAAATTAATTCTTTCAACTTACAACCATGGACAAAATTAGAAGGTCAATATTCAATAGTTAGTTAATTAGGCAACAGAATGCAGATTAATTTAAACAATATGAAAAAAAAAATAATAGGATGTGCTGGATCAAGTGCTATTTTATAAATTACTGAATAGTGAGGGTGGAAGCCATATTGTTAAACCAAATTTGCAATGACTAATGTGATCATTGCAGCTAGGACTAATTCTCTAGCAATATTGTGGCAATATATTAGACTCCTACCAGATGTTCATTCCAGTGCTTAACATCTCATTCATATATCATTCATCATCATTTTTATTTTTCATTTGTCTTCTGATTTTTTTGACAGCATTTCACAGCACTTAGAAAAGATAAAAAAGATATTATCTGCCTCTTTAATTTTCAACTTCTATCCCCCAGCTGTTTTCAAGCTTAAGGAGAAGTGCTTATGTTTAAATGCAGTGGTCTAGACGCTATTGAAAAACCTGTCTTGGATGTTTCTACTCAAGAAAAATCTGAAAAGGTGTGAACTACACACAGGCAATTTGCAATCTGAATGGAGAAAATTTTAAGCACTTAAGTAAATCTTAAGAACTTAAGTACCTGAGTAACCCGGTTTTGAATACGAACAACTGCAAACATAGTGACGTAACTTTTAGAAACATAGGGCTGTTTGGCATTTCTATTAATGATGAGTTGATCACTGTCATTGTTCGCTGATGTTGTCTACTATCAATCAAATAAATCTCATATTATACAGAATCTTATTTGCAACTGTGTTAAGTTATGGTTGTCCTTGTAGCACATGCATATGCATATGATGCACTTGTTCTAACCTGCAGAACGCATGGTCCCCGAGTCCCCGTTGCGAGGCGTCGTGTACGGTGTCCAGCGAGAGCTCATTGTACATGAGGTCTGAGCTCCAGGGCAGGCAGGGGGTGCCAGAGAGTGTAACGTTCGCGGTGCCGCGATACTGGACACCTGAGTCCTTATAGCATTCTTCCTCGGGCGCTAAACCACAACCATGCACAGACGCACAAACACAGATATCTTATGATAACGTGATAAGTGAGTGTGTGTGTGTGTGGGTGGTCAGTGTTTGTGTACTTACAGATGCTACAGTATGGTCCTCTGTAGCCTGGTCTGCAGGCACACACTGCCTCTCTTGTCGTTTCAATTATTCTGCAGGTTCCTTCATTCTCACAGGGATTAGTTAGACATACTACCCATACACACACACACCCACATACACATACACAGAGAGAGAGAGAGAGAGACAGACAGAGAGAAAGAAACAATAGACTAAGAATGGCAACAGAAATGTGAGCTGGTGTGTGTATTTATAACAAAGGTACTACCTCTGTAACGTGTGCGCACACAAGACACTCCATCTCTGCCGCACACGCACTGCTCAACGTTACGGAGGTGGATTCGTCCCCACACCTCCCCGATGTTGTAATGCCTCAGGTGCAGTGGCTCATAGCACTTTTCTATCAATCAGAGAAACGAACAGAAATTCAGACCATCAATCTAACAAGGGAAAACTTTTAACACTAGTCCCTGACCAATATGAAAAACTCACCAATACTGCCACCAAATGTAAGCATGATACTAAAAACGATACTGAATTAGAATGTGATATGATTTTATATGGTCAGAGATTGAACGGACACCAAAAGTTTTTGCAGGACCTTACTAAAATACCCGTCAATTGATATCAGGAACCTATAGGAATAATTTGAAAAAAAGTTTCTATCACAGCACTGTTGAATGCTCCATTCTGATTGGTCAGAAGGTGTTGATTTACTTTCTATAGCAACAAGGTTAGAGCTGTTATAGAAAAGTTGATATGGTGAAGGTTTCTGTGAGGAGACGTTTATTTATTTTTGGAAGGAGTCTCCAGTGTCAGCGCTTTGCAACAGTCAGAAGTAAATCTGTAACTTTAAGTTTTTAATATCTTCAGGACAGAGGACTTTGTGCTTTATGGTTTCTTGGTAACATGACAAACTGCATTTTTGATCATATTAACTTCAGAAGAGAGAGACAATAGAGGGTGGTGAGGTAAAGACTGCTTGTCCTTTGAAGTTTGAAGTGGTAACAGGATCTAAATTATTTGGTGGATGTTACCCAACATTAAACATAACGATGAACTAATAAAAAAAAAGCATGTCATGTTCTTTAATTAAGAATAAATTGTAATCATTGGCAAATTGCTGTGGTATAAAATGAATTAAACACACCAGGACGTGGTGTTATAGGAAAATAATCAACTTGTAGTGTTTTATTCTTTACTTACAAATAGTTTAAATATATTTTCCATTCCTTTTTACTTTGTCCTTGTCCTACTGTAGGTCTGTGTCATGTAATTCAACCAGTGAAGCACAGTGAAGCACAGTGAAGCGGTGAACCAGTGACTATTTCCCTTCAAATGATTCAATTGAAGCACTTTCATATTTTGTTACATCATACTGAACATTTTCTTTCTTTCTTTCCCAAACTGGATTATTCAATTTGTCACACAATGACAAAACAATCTACAGAATGCTTTAGCTCCGACTTTTCTTATGTTTGTTTCATGTCTGAAAAATGAAGCTGAAATGCAGACAAATGGGTACAAAATGTCCATGAACTGCATTTTATAGGATTTAAATATCTATTGTGATCTAATGAGAAACAGACCCAGGTTCATGAGTGGGTCAGCTGGAGCATAAACAGTTGAAATGACTACGCTGGGTTTACAATGCATGTGCATGCGTGCATTCTTAGTATACGCAAACCTGACTGAAGTCTGAAAACACAAATCATGTGGCACTCATCGTTTGCAATGAGGACACTCTGTGTACGGACTGGATTTGAGAATTCAATCAGTATGGACAGTCAAATAAAGTGTGTGAGCAAAACATACTCAAACTGGAATGAATCTGGGATTAAAAACACAGCTATTGGCTGTTGTTGTAAAAATGCACATATGCAACCATGCAAAATTCCTCGTAACTGAACACAGATGATCAGCTGGACACAATCTGTAATTTAGAACTGACAGTCCTCGTACGTGAACAGACAAATGGCAGAGATAAAAGAGCTGGGAGAGTGGGAAAAGGTGTAAAATGTGAAACCTGATCATTAGCCTAATGAAAGAGAGGAGTATAGAGGAGTATAACAGGGTGTGAACCAACCCTTTATAACACATGTACATAGCCTTTTTTTCCCCCCAGACTTGACATAAACCTAATCTGGAACTGAAAAGGGATTTAGAAGTATCTACCCCAGGGCTAGTTCCGATCTGTGCACACACACAATAACTGGTATGTGAGCATGTGTCGATCCCTTAAGTTCCACTGGAATGCAAATATTTGATGTGAATGGTGGCGTTTTAGTGTGTTTTGGTTTTTAAGCGTGATTCACTCACTCAGCTCACACTTGGCTCCTGTGAAAGCATCTGGACACACACACTCAAACGAACGCCGGTAAGGAACCGCAGTACACACCCCGCCGTTCTTACAAGGGTTCGGATTGCACAGGCTTTGCTTGCGGAAACTGTGGAAAGCAGCTGAGGGGAGAAAGAGAAAGCTGTCAGGATATGACTTCTGTAACTGCGTTTGCATCAAACAGATGGTCTACATGGGGACGTTCCATGAGTCACTGTTTTTTGAAACCGCAGACAAATCTAAATGCCGTTTACAAAACTGCCATGTTGCTAACGGATATTGGTCATATAAACACATGATGCAATTCGGGAACAAGATCCTTAGATCAGGGGTGTCATGATTATTTTAGGTAACGAGTCATAGTAAACTGAGTCCAGTGTTTAGTGGGAACGTTCTGCATAAAATCACCGAATACAATTAGAGTGTGGGGAAATAAGAATTCAGACACTTTTGTCTTTTTTATTTAAAATAATGCCAGTGCATATATCCACTTCAAATTTACACATATAATATCTTTTGAGTTATAAATACTAACAAACAAGTATGTATTCATAAGCACAAAGAAAGATATGTTTAAAAAAGGGTACACCATAAATTACCAATATTAGTACTTTATTGTAAAGCCGTTGTTGGCAGTTACAGCTTTGAGACGTCTACGGTAAGAAGTAATCAGGTTTTTACAACATTGTGGTTCAATTTTGGCCCATTCCTCTTGACAAATCATCTTCAATGCCTCAATGTCCTTCTGATGGACATGCAGTTTGAAAATCCTCTATAAATAAAGTCAGGAGATTAGCTAGGCCATGCAAGCACCATCTTCTTCTTGTTTAGAAACCAGTCTAGAGTTATTCTGGCTGTTTGTCTGTGGCCGTTGTCTTGTTGAAACATCCATCTTCTCCCCAAATTCAGGTACTTGGCCGATGACATTAAATTCTCTTCTAATATATCCCAGCACATCGATCCTTTCATGTTTCCTTCCATGACATGTAATGTCCCAGTACCCGTATCATAATGTTCCCACCTCCATACTTTACTGTGGTTATGGTGGTCTTGGGTTCATACACACAACCCTTTTGTCTCCAAACATGATGAGCTGAATTTTTGCCAAAGAGTTCTAGTTTTTGTTCCGAATTGTCTAAATGCTTGTGTGCAAATTTTAGACACACATCTCTGTCCTGCTTTTTTTAGCGGAGGAGTTTTGCTTGGTGTGTGAGAACAGAGATGATTGTGGTGCAGTTCATTGCTTATTGTTGTCTGTGTAACTGTTGTTCCTGCTGCTTTCAGGTCATCCTGCAACTCTTTTCAAATGACTGCTGGCTTCTCTTTTATCTTCCTTTCCATTAATCTGAGACTGTGTTATGAATCGTTGTCTGTACGGGGACGATTAGTTGTGGCTTCATGAACTTTCCACCTTCATATTATGGAAAAAATTGTTCTAACAAGGATGTCTAAGGTTATGGCTCTGGCTATGGCTATGGCTCTGTAGCTTTTTCCATTCAAGTGCTGTTTATTAATGTTGTCTCTGAGAACTTTATATATAATTTATTATAATTCCACCTGGTGTAATTGTAAATTTTTTGCAGCATTTATACAGTATCTAGAACTTGATTTATTTTGATGTAACCTTTACATATATACAGTACTGTGCAAGGATGTTAGGCACCCTATTTTTTTAGTACAAATTTTGTTATAGATGTTTATTTTATGACAGATAAAAAACTTAAAGGCTGCTGGGTTTTGCATGCAAAAAAAGGCACAAATGCTACAGAATAAGTCTCCAGAAGAACTTTGCTAGATTCTCCAAGAGGCTCAGTAAAACCTGCCAGCCATTTTCCTTATAAAACTGGACAAACTGTACCTGAGACTACTGATGTTTTTTTTTAAGCAAAGGGTTGTCACACTAAATTTTGATATGTCTGAATACTTTTCCCTATCAATTTATTATTTTTTTTAACATATCTTTCATTATGTTTATTGCTTATGAATGCATACTTTTTTTGTTAATATTTATAAGTAAAAAGACATTGTTGTTCTTCTTTCAGCTGCTCCTGTTAGGGGTCGCCACAGCGGATCCTCCGTCTCCATATATAAATCCAGTTTATGAGCCGTACATTTGATTTGGCACAGGTCTTAAACCGCATGCCCTTCCTGATGCAGCCCTCCCATTTGGACCGGCTTTGGACCAGGACTGAGAGTGCACTAGCTCATGCAGCCCCAGTGGCTGGATTTGGCGCCCGAAGTGGGGCTCAAACCCATGATCATGAGTGTCTCATGCTTTACCAACTGAATGAGCGGGGCACCATAAATAAAAAGACATTATGTATGTAAATCTGAAGTGGATATATGCACTGTAAATATATTAAATAACAAAATACTTAATACTTACTGAATACTTATTTTCCCTCATTGTATATTTCACATTAATGACTAACCCATAAAAATAATAATAATAAAAAAAAAACAGTAATTCAGCAGAAAATCAGACCGTATTCCAATGACTAACCCAAATCCAACTGGATGGTGATAACAATTTTCAAATCTAACTGTTCTGTTGGTGTTGATTAATTTTCTATAATAGCAGCTCAGACAGTAGGGAAAATGTGAAATAAAAGTATAACATTAAAAAAAGTCAATGTAACTATGGTAATGCACATGAAATAAAAATAAGACTACTTCTAGTGCATGTTGTGTGTCAGTTCATTTTGGTTAATAATTTTATTTATGGCTATAACACAAGAAATATATATATAACAGGATGATGGCATGTATCATGTAGTGTAGCATGTAGTGTAGCTTTGTCATTTTAACAATATGCTATCTGTCCAAAAAATGTTAAGATTTTGTAGTTTAATGCAGGACACCTCTACTATTCTTGTGGCAAAGGTTCTGGTACTTTATGCAGTGGAAACATTTATCTATCCATCCATCCATCTATAATATGTAGGACAATGATGAATAATTCTCATCCAGTACATGAAAGTGCACCTTTCATGTGCTTCTGTAGTAAAGCACACACACACACACACACACACACACACTGGAAAATGTGCTTCCAGCTGCATGAGTTAGCGTGTTTATTCATCTAAACATGCTGTGTCGAGTGTTTAGATTTTTTTTTACATCACCTCTACACTTATTGCTCAAGTGCACGGCGGCACAAACAGATTCCACCCACAATGTGCATGTTCGTGCACTGAGTAATGCAAACCTTACACAGCTTTGTGTGTGTAAGAGAGGAAGAAGGATTTTCCTTACTGTTGATGAGGCGTGTGCGTGAACTACAATATCCCCACTTCATGTCCCGGTCGAAGTTGTTGGTGAGGGAGCACCTGGAATGGAGGAAAAGTCCAAATGGGTGCATGTGACAATGTCAGAAAGCTAATTCAGTCAGACAAATGGAACAGCTGTAAATCTGAAAAGAAAATGGAGCACTTTCCACCAATCTAAACAGAGAGCAGACATGATAATAATAAATAGATTTTAAAAAACATGGTATTTAACAAAGAAAAAACAAGGACGTATTTGCTTAACATTTATGCAAGGAGTTTCCAGTGTCAGCGCTTTGTAGGACAGTGAGTTTTTTGAAACTTTTGAGGATGGAGGGCTTTACAGTTTCAAAGTAACATTTTGTTTTTTGTCTTACTAACTTCAACACAGAGAACAAAAGAAAGGCTGGTGATGGAGCAGCAGTTTATGAAGTGATAATAATAATTAAACTTGTCTCATGGACATTCGACAACATTAGATGGTTAAAAATATGATGAGTCACTCATTAATAAATTAATAATTGCAATAACACTATACACGCTGTTATTGGAAAATAATCAACTAGGGGTGGTAACAGTAACTCTCCTTTGCATTGTGTGGTATTACACCACCCCGTCACTGATTATTTTCCCATAACAGCAAAGACCCAAAGTGTTTTATTCCTTTATTCCACATACCACAATATTTAATGATCATACTGAAGTGGGGTCCAAAAGTCTGAGACTTGAAAATGCTTCGATTTTGCATTCTTTTCTAATTTAATACAACAATTTTCATTACAAATTATATTAGTGACAACAACTTGAGTGTAAAGTAGAATCTCTGAAATATTTACATGAATTTCAGAGTATTTTAGTGTTTGGTATGTCCCCTTTTTTGCTTTACTGACAGTGTGCGCTTGAGCTGGCACTGACTCCACAAGTTTGTGCAAAAACTTATGATCCATTTTAGATCAAATCCATCAGAGTGTCGTCTGAACTCGTGCTTCAATAAAAGAGGTTAGGCATGATGAAAATCTGACCTTCTGTACAAAGCAGTTAAAATGATCAGTATTACAAATTTGCTTACATTTAAATAGGGACCTAGAAATTGAACATTTACTTTCTTTGTTTAAAATAGGTAAAATTCTAAAACTTTCTGTTTATTACCAATTTAAAATAAAAAAAATCCCAGATTTTCAATGTGGTCTCAGACTTTTGAACCCTGCTGTACCCACCTGTCCCAACTATAAATTATTCCATAAAGAACCAACATTACACATTCAGTTCATAGGCTGCATTAGATGGTATAAATACTATAAATACTTGTGTGTTGTTTTACTGTTTATGGTGGGCAAGTTAACTAGAAGCAGACTTGGACAGAATGGTAAGAACAACAGATCTACCAAAGTACAAAACTTTGCTGTAGTTACTTAAAAAAGCTGGTGAAAGCAGACATAGCTAAAGTACTAGTCATGGCTATTGGTAACTGCACTAAAACAAAGGTATTTTCGCGTCTCCAAACATGGTTACGCCTAAGTATGATTGTGGCTTCAGGCTTGCTGATTAACCGCACAAACCTACCAGATCATGGTAATTCAACTAGCAAGACCAAATTTATCAGCAATATTTTGCTAATCAGTCAGCATGGCTATCTCACATACCTTACTCTTTCATAAATAAACCTTTATATAAATTCCTGTGAACTGCTTGCCATGTCTACATTTCCCTTGCCATTATCAATACCAGGTTAACCAATTTGTGTTCTTTGGCTGCCTTTTGTTTAGCCAGCTAACACAACCTGATAAGTTCAGAGTCTAGCTCTGCAAATGAATGTGAATCAGCAGACGGTATGGTGATTAAACTTTGGGTAACTTATTAGGAAACTGCAGACTTTTAAACTAAACCACAAGCCAAATGACAACCAATGACAGACTACAACTAAAAAAAAAAAACAGAAAGAAAGAAAAAAAGAAAAAAAAAGAAAAAAAAAGAAAAAACCCCCAGTAACAATCAGCATCAGTGGCATGTAGTACACATTATGGCTCATGTCAGTGTTTATACAATTCAGTTTTAGTTTAAGCTTGACACTAGGTATAGTCATAGATATCTAAACAGATACAGGGCTGGGAGATATGAGTTGTATTATACTGTATATTATACATGGCTAGCCTGGGAAAACACTAAATAGTGTAATGCTGTGGGCTTCAAGGAATGCAGACATAACTGGTTTAAAGCAGAAAGATCTAGTGGTTACAGAGTACCATTCTGTTTTAATCCCTAGATGGCTTCCAAACAAGTGATGTTTCATACTGAAGACTATTAGCAAAGGCTTTCTACTTACCACAACAACCATTTACACACACACACACATACCTACAAACACTGCTACCCAGAGTGTTGAGTGTTTAGTCACCCAAACCAGGAGCGGGCAGCACAGAGAGACAGTAGCCAGAGCTCAGGATTGAACCCTGGACCCTGGAGCTGTGTGGAACCAACACTAGATACTGCACCACCATGCCTTATTCCTATACATATTTCCAATATGGTTGATATACTGTAAGTATGTTTAAAAAATAATATAAGCATTTTGCTGTCTTCATATGGATTATTTCAGAATATCGTGGACTCAAGTGTGACAGCACTACAAATTCTTGTAAGAAAAATACACAGAATGGTATGAAGAAGCAAAGCTGGGGCTGATTTTTTTACAGCCTAGACTGTAAATTCTCAGTGAGAGTCATGTCAGAATTGTACACAGGGTGAAACTCTCCCTAATTTTTATCTGGATTTGTGCTGAATAATATCAGAAAACTTCACCAGACATGGTATCAGAATGTACTACGAAGCTGGGATGCACTCTTGCTGCTAGTAAAAGTGGGGTCCTTTCATTATAATGTTGGGAAGATTTTCTTTTTAAGGATGGACTACGTTCATTTAAGAACAATGAACATGAATGAATGTTTCCCATGCAAAGACTGAGAAAAACAAGAAAGATGTGTCTCCCTTATCCAAAGCCTGAACTTTCTGGGCTAGTGTCAGGGCTTTTGTGCATTTTTTAAATGTAGTTTGAGTGGAAATTTGTGAGTGTGTGTGCTTTCCTGAATATCTGACCGTTTTGGCCTTGTGGGGACATCTGGCTTTTTATTTTAAAACAAACAAACAAACAAAAAAAACCTACACTAAAAGAGGTTCCCAAAAGCTTTCCTGTTGGTTATAGAGATTAAGGTTATAGTTAGATTTAGGTGTAGGCATTGCATTAATTATTTGCGTTACCAAACGTGTGTGTGTCATGTATGATGTAGAATAACTCACCACCGATTGCCAGAGCTCAGTGTAATGCACTCATGATAAAGAGTCCCACCCAATCTGAATGGAAACTTACACTCCCTTCCTTCTATGGTAAGGACTGAAACACACACACACACACACACACACACACAGAGAGAACACCTTCTGAAATTACAAGACAAGATGCAACATATCCAAAAGCATCAAATATTTTTTAATCATTAACACCCATTAATGACAAATGGTTAACACTGCACCACTCACTGTTGCACTACATCACAGTGTAAGCTGAAAACCCTGCACTGTTCATACAAGATCTAAAATCTTTAACTTCATCAATCTTTAACTTAATTCAGTCGCATTCTTTTTTCAAGCAGCCACCATACCTTTTTGACCTGCAGTAACTGACTGTGTGGAGGTAAAGATCTCAATACCCGGAGGCTGCCTGCGCTTCAATGTGGACAGAGAAACAGAAAAAAAAACAGAAACTTGACTCAAAATGATGTCATTACATAAAATTTCATTCTCGTAAAGCATTTGTGGTGACTAGTAAATGTGCGGGGCACAAATAACCATATCTTTCTGAAACAATCCTTTCAAATGATTCTTCTGGATCTAAAAGATTAGTTAGTCCAATCTGCAAATAATCTAATCAGTAATCCCTATCATCAAAGATTCAATCAAAAAGATTCATTTGGCATGGTGCATTCTGGTTCGCACTTAAACTGAGGATAATCATGAATTAATAAAAATTAGCAATGGAAGTAAATATTTTATAGAACATTCCTGAATGGCAAGACAAAAAACTAAACAATTCGGTTGTTTGTATTATTTTAGCGTACTGAACTAAATGACTCGAATCATTTTGCACATCACTAAAGGTGACTGTCGTCATCCACCCTGTCGAATTAGTCACAGATGTCACAGACACTGTTTATTAGTTAAAATATCCCACATCAGTAATGTTACTTATCTTAAAGCTGCATTAATTATTTGCGAGATTAAAATAAATTGAACATCAAACATGGAAAGTCATTCATTCCTAAAAAGGGAATAGGAAAACTTTTATTGCTATTAAAAGTATTAAAACTGCTATTAAATAACCTAGCTACCACTGCAGTGTGAAACTGTCATTGAAGAATGTTAGCTAAACATAAATGAGTAGCTTGCTAATACCGCCATAAAATAAGTTGTTAAATTGTACTACCTAAATAGCACAGAATAAGTATAAATAGTTAAATATTGTTATACCACCGCACTGAGGAATTCTCATATCTGAAGGTGTGCATTATTTTTGTACAACAGCATGGCTCGGAAAGTAGTTCCAGCTGTAATATGGGTTAATATTAATGCGCTTACTATAATATGTTATTGTTTCTATAGCAACAGCTCATTCACAGGGACTTGTATGGTGGACGGTCCACATAAAAATGCGTGTAATCGTTAATATGTTAAGACATATAGCCTAAGACTAATAATAAATAGATTTTTAAAAAAGTTATTAAACAAAGTAAAATGTATAATTGTTCGTGTGGTGACTTTTTTTAGGAGACATTTATCTAACATTTATGGAAGGAGTCTCGGTTGTAAGTGCTTTGAAGCAGTTAAGGTTTCCCAGCTCAGGAAAGTCTTCAGGACAGAGGAGTTTACGTTTTCTGGTTTCTCCTTAAAGTGACAGGTTGCG
Source organism: Pangasianodon gigas (assembly GCA_022758105.1). Classification (NCBI taxonomy): domain Eukaryota; kingdom Metazoa; phylum Chordata; class Actinopteri; order Siluriformes; family Pangasiidae; genus Pangasianodon; species Pangasianodon gigas. The sequence goes on from CM040481.1 coordinate 2,525,413, forward strand.
TTTTTTGAGCGAAAGAGAGACAGAGAGAGAGACAGAGAGAGAGAGAGAGAGAGAGAGAGAGAGAGAGAGATTTGAATTTTAACAAGACTTTTATTACAAAAAAACTCTCCTATTCACAACACACTCCTACAACACACTCCTACAACACAGTCAAATAAATAAATAAATAAATAAATCACAAAGTATGCATAAAAATCAATTCACCCTCGAAAACAGAGCACAGAGCCTCATTACAACACCAAATACATTCAAATGTGACAAAATCATCAATAGACTTATAATAAAGAAAATCAACCATAACTCTTGATTTCACCAAGTTAGAAAACAAGGCTACTATGTTCTGATTTATATTTTGTTCTATTTTCCTTTTCCTACTTGTATAAATGGCCAGTTTTGCTTGGCCTAGAACAAAATTCAGAAGTTGACAAACAAATCTTTTTTTTCTCACATATTTGTACCCCAAAATAAAAGTCTCCAGAGAAAAGGTCTCATTACAACTCCTAAAAACATTACTTACAACTAGAAATAAAGGTTGCAATCTACAACAATTCATAAAAGCAAAAAGAGAGAGAGAGAGAGAGAGAGAGAGAGGGGCTGGTGAGAGAATGACGGTTTATCGCAACTATAACGTGATAAAAAGAACTAACTTGTCTCTCGGACATTCCACGACATTAAATCAACATTAATAAATGAAACATTGTGATCGTTGGACAATCACTGTGTGGAAAAGTAGAATAACACACTCCAGGCTGCACTGTTACACGAAAATAATGCACTCTGCTGCACGTTGTGCTATATCACACCCCTCTGCGTGCATCATATCCGTATAACCGCATGGTCTGTCATGTGTTATTCCTTACTTAACTACCTGCTATCATTAAGTATTAAATATAAGAAGGCATTAAATAAGTTGTTGTTATACTAAGCCTAATGCTTCAGCAGATAAACAGTGGTGTGGTTAGGTTTAAGTTCGTTTCCTGGTTCTTCATTTGTATGTCACTTTGGATAAAAGCATCTGCTAAATGAGTAAAATGTAAATGTAGCTCAATAACATGTATATATATATATATATATATATAACCCAGATAATTAGTCTAGATACTACATCACCAACCTGGTCACCATACCAGGGTATCACCATACCACCATTTGTTTCCTGACACAAAAACACCTATTAGTGCAGACATAACAAGTATTTCTTTTGACTAATAAAGTAATGTAACAGGTTCATATCTGTATTTGTCCTGTGTTTACACTACCCTACCCTTTTGTACAATTATGTGTCATGCCAGTAAAGCATATGGAAACTGAAAACTGAAAACTGAGAGAGAGAGAGAGAGAGAGAGAGAGAGAGAGAGAGAGAGCATTTCTGAACATTTTCCCCTCAGGTCATTTCCTGCCACTTACCATTCGCACACCGCGCGCGCCCGGCTGCAGCGTCAAACACGTCAGACACGAGACGAGAAGCCGCGCGAGCGCCGGCCACTCGAGGACGACCATGTCTGCACGAGCCGCGTCTCCTCTCTGAAAGCCAGTAAACACTGACAATGGCAGAAAAAGAGAGAGGGAGAGAGAGAAAGAGAGAGAGAGAGAGAGAGAAAGAGAGAGAGAGAGACGGAGAGTGTCCTCCGCTCAGAGAGAGAGTAGTGTCACAATCCGCGGATTGAGCTGTGTTAAAGGCTTGCGTCATTTTGGCAGAATAGTCTCGGAAAACTCCTGTCAACGCTCGCGCCCATCGCGGGGGCTGTGAGCATATCTCACCGTCCTACAGTCTCTGTGGACTGGTTGCTACTACAGCAGCGTCACCTAATATTATGTCAAAGTACACACCTGAGCTGAAACCGCACACTACCTGATGTGGCGTGCTGTTCTGACATGCACGCGCTCAGCGGTTTCACTTCAGGTGTTGTAATACTTGACACAGGCCACTATACACAGGTCAGGTAATCTGTGGGTTGCAACTCGAGTTTTCCAAGTTGCCAGAACCATGTTTTTCCCGCAGAATTGCGGCGCTTTTGGACTTCTGAACTGTGACCACTAGCTGATTTGTAAGGTTGGAATTGGGCGTTTTGAATAAAAAAAAAAAAAAAAAAAATTCCAGAGAAACAGGGGATTTCACACAAAAGTTCTTAATCAGCTGTGCAAGCAAAGTGCTGCTACGCTCCTGCAACCGCAGAACATTGCTTGTACAGCTGATGAGGAAGTTTTGTCCAAAACTTCCTGTTATTTTGGAAGCTTTAGGATCCGAACTAGCCAGAGCCAGCCTTTAAACTTTCATGGAGGTGTTTATAAAATAAAGATCATGTTCATTAACTGTGTGGTTAGGATCATGATGGTTTAAATTAGGCTACTAATTTGTTCATAGTATGGGAAATACACCATCCATCCATTCTCTATACTGCTTATCCTACACAGGGTCACGTGGAGCCTATCCCAGGGGACTCGGGGCACACCCCGGACAGGGTGCCAATCCATCGCAGGGCACAATCACACTCATTCATTTAATTTGGAAATAGCAATCAGCCTACAGCATATGTCTTTGGACTGGGGTTGGGGGCAAGGTACCCTTGAAGCATTGGGGACTCAGGGCAGAGGCCTGGTTCGAACCCCCAACCCTGGAGGTGTGAGGCAACTGGGCTAACCACTAAGCCACCATGGCCCCTGGGAAATACCTGAACAAAAAGGTCTACGGCTCCAATAAAGAGCCAAAATATTATTGTACACATTTGAACAACGAGCCTAATAATTAGAATAGCTGTATTATCCATGCTGAAAAAACAAACAAACAAAAACAAACAATAGAAACCCTCATAGAATTTGTAATGGTTTTAATGGTTATAATGGGAATTGTATTGGTTTTAAAGGAAGCTGTAATGGTCCCTGTGGGTCTCTACTGGTAATCTGTTGCCTTCTATTGGTGCCATGTTATGTCTAGTGGATACCATTAAGGACCAGTAATGGTAATGTAATGGTTTTAATGATTAGCTGATGGTTTGTAATGGTATTTGTAATGGAAACCATTAGAATTTCTGTGATGGTTTCTATTGGTTTTTTGTCAGCAGGGATGTTCATAAAAACGTGTGTTGTGGAGTTCCAGTTAAAGGGGTCCATGGCTTGATAAAGTTTGAGAATAGACTGCCATAGGGAACAAGTCAAGAAGACATTCACTTTGCATTATGATTTAAAATAATGTTTCTTTATCAAATAATATTTACCTTATTTTTAAAGAAGAGAAACCATTCATTGTATGGAAGTGGTAATATCTGAAGATGAGAAAGTGTGCTTGGGTGATGCACATGAAGCTACACTCCTTAAACTGTTTGATTGTGACTAACAATGACCCTGCGTTAATCAGACAGACCTGGCAACCCGGTAACAGAGGGTTTTAACACAGGTTGTGTGTGGTGTTATGTGGTAATCTCCCGGCTTTGATGCTGGGCTCCTTTCCGCCTGCCAAGTGTACCATCACATGTATTCAAAAGTTTCACACTTGTCAACTTTGAGAGCTCATATAGTTTGTTTTTCGCCGACTTTTCTAGACTATCACTATCTCCCGCCTTTTTCTTCTAAATGAAGCGCTATTAAAACTTAAGTGGGTGTGACCTGTTGTCAAGGCAACCAAAGAAACAGTCTCGTGTAAATCAACGGAGCGTCTCGCGCTGCATGTTGACACGCTTCTGAGGTAAAATAAACCCAGGAAGTTCCCTGAAAGTATTGTAGTGAAGTGTAAAGTACATTTCCACACCATTTTCGACATTTAGAAAATAGATTTTAAACAAGGCAATGGTGTGATAGGGTAGTTTTTATTTTTATTTTTTTATTTTTTTTGTATTATATTGTTTTATATAAACAATATCAGTATCACAATCAGTCTTTGCAGTTGATTGCTGATAGCCATTCATCCACTTTCAGCACCTGCTTTATCTGAGTCAGGGTTGTGGTGGATCTAGAGTCCATCCGTGGAACACTGAGCAGGGGAGCATGCAAACTCATTCAAGCACTCACCCACACCTAGGGGCAATTTACACTATAGCCAGTCCAACTAGTGGCATGTTTTTGGGAGGTTGGAGGAAACCGGAGAACCTAAAGGAGACTCGTGTGGACACGGCGAGAACAGACAAAACTCCGCACAGACAAGAACGCGTTTAGGGTCTGACCGTGGACCCTCAAGCTGTAAGGCTGCAACAATGCTGCCCCATCATGCCTCCTTGCAGATCTTCTTACAAGTATTTTTGCATTTGAACTTTTTCCAAATAAAAAAAATTACTTGTATTTATGCAAATGAGGCTTCATCTAATTAAAATGTCTCAATTTGCCTACATAATAAAACTAAACATTTTTATTCTTTTAATGTTGTTCACTTTCTAATAGAACTGTGTACTGGTCGGCGCTGCACTGGGACTTACTGTGTCCATTGTCTATCCCAGTAGTCATTGTACTGTCTTGTACTGTCTGCACATGTTTGCACTTGTGCACTTTATGTATAAATTTATGTAGTCCCTTGTAGTTCTGTGTTGTTCTGTGTTTGTCTTAAGTAGCACCTTGGTCCTGGAGAAACGTTCTTTCGTTTCACTATGTACTAACTGGCTGTATATGGTTGAAATGACAATAAACTCCACTTGAATTGACTTGACTTGACTTGACTTGAATTAAAATATTTAGCCCATTTCACTGTGAACACACTCTGAAGAGAAAGAGTTTCACAGAACAGTTTTTTAAGAAAGAAAATACCATATTTTATTTTAATGCCGTTTTCAGTAGATCTAAAAATAACATAAATCCAACATTAGTCAACATTTTGGGGAATTTCTCTGTAATATACTTCTAAATAGGATTAGGAACGAATATGTGTATATGTGTATGAATACAGGTGATCTAAGAACTGAAATATTCTGACTATAGAAACACACACACGGGGGGTGGTGGTGGTTTGGGGTGTTAAAAAATGTGATTCCATGTGATTCCACTCTAGCTAGTGAGGCTTATAAGGTTTATAAAGAAGATTGACATGTATATCATAATGACATATACACTGACATACAGTACATATCAGGAAACAAGCTTTTTAGGCATATATGATGAGATGTGATTGTGCCAAGTGGGTGGAGCTTACGCCTGCTTCTGTGTTGCTAAGTTAAAGATAATGCAGTGGTTAAGAGTGGACAGAAATGGGGAAATAAACATTTTCTGTTGAATTTTGATATTCTTCTTACTACAGCTTCACAGAGGACATGGTATAGATGGAAACAGAAAAGACTGGCGACAAAAGAGTCGCTTCTACCTGTGGTGTTTTGCCTTGAAGTTTGGATTTTTAAGGTATTAAACACAAATAGAAATTTTTTGTTCTGTAAAGCTGAACGCACTGCGGAAACAAGATCTTTCCCTTTGAAAAGCCAATTCAATTCAATTCAATTCAAAAATTCCATTTTATTTATATAGTGCTTTTAACTTTAGACAATGTCACAAAGCAGCTTCACAGAAATCCAGATATAAAATTTAAATTTATCCCTAATGAGCAAGTCAGAGGCGACAACGGCAAGGAAAAACTCCCTGAGACGACATGAGGAAGAAACATGGAGAGGAACAAGATTCAAAAGGGAACCCATCCGTATCTGCGTGACACAAGCTAGTGCAGTTATAAATCATTTCTCTTCTATAACTGTATAGAGTCAAGTAGTGTGAAGTGTGTTAAAAGGAGATTGAGTATGAGCATCATTAGAGTTTAAAGTCTACTGTATCAAACTGAAGTTATCAACTGTTCAGTAATTGAGACTTGAGTCTAATAGCAATGATAAACAGTCTTTCAAGACGGTCAGTGAAAGTCGAAATACAGATTTTATCTGCTAGATTCACATGAATATAATCTCAGTATTCATATTGGTTTTATGTTTACTATAAAAGTAGGCCATTTTGAATCATGAATATATATTAAAAATAACATCTATATATCTATATAATCTATATAAATTAAAACAGAAGTTAATGTTTCTTGGAAATCATGTATTTTTTATTTAAAATAATCAGGTTACACTAGCTAAATAAAAGTTTGCCCTACATATTATCATCATTTATTAATGTTTGCAATTGTTGTGTGGAGCCTCAAGTTTGAATTTTTCAAAACACTAAATTTGTTTAGTGATAAAGTAATTCATTCTGCCAGAGAAATATAAAATTCAACCAATAAACAAATCAACAACATTTTTTTTTTTACAAACAATTTATGAGAGTTTATTGTCACAGGAGAATGCTAAGTTAAGTAAGACTAGTGTCTGGTCTACTATAATCATTAAAAGATAGATTTACTGTTTTTCAACCTAAAATAGTAGACGAGTTCTCACAGTACCCACAAGTACAAGTGGGGTTACTTCTGACAAGATGCCGGATTTGATTACAAGAGTTTTGTACAGATATAGATATATCCAGAACCACCAGCCAATGGCCAAGTCAAAGTCCAGACCTCAACCCTACTGGGATGCCGTGGTGGGATCTTAAGAGAGCTGTGCAAAAACGAATGCCCTCGAATATCAATGAACTGAAGCAACATTGTAAAGAAGAGTGGAGTATATAAAAGTTATAATGAGTATATAAAAGTTTATAATGAACAACCACATCTATAGAAAATTGCTTTAATCATACTATTAAAATACGTATGAAATATATTTCGAGTTACGTGGAACAAACTGCCGGAGGGAGGGTGTGGATTTGTTTGTTAGCCAAGTCAGGTGAAAGTTAGCAAGCTTGCCAAAACATTAATTACGAAGGCTTTGTCTTCAGTTTGCAGGTGTTGCCAAAATATCTCACACATACTCATGCACAATCAAAAAAAAAAATCAGCTCTCCTGTTTAGCTCTTTGAAATTTAGTCGAGTGTAAACATTTGAAACAAGATCTCAATGTGCTAAAAACAACCAATCACGGCAAAATGAAAAGGCTGAGGTTTATAGACTGAAACGCTGTTGGCTCTGAATAGGTTGACCTAGAGTTTGGGTTGAGACACACTTAAGTCTCCCCATTTGTGTTATCCGCAGGTACGTAAGAAACAAAACTGGGTGATACTACTACTACTACTACTACTAATAATAATAGCAGTCAATATTTTTGAAATTTATTTTTGGTTAAAATTCAAGCAGTAGTTTTTAAAGTAAAAGGATAAATATAAGCAAATTGAGAAATGGGCTACAACAGCAGAAGACCACATCTGGTTCTCATCCTGTCAGCCATCAACAGAAATCTGAGGACACAGTGGGTACAGGCTCACCAAAACCGGGCAGCTGAAGATAACAAACGTTGCCTCGTCTTTTTCCAACCTTCAACTGGCCAGTTGCAGTGAATCTGTGCTCAGTGTAAGCGTCAGATTCCTGTTCATGGCTGACAGGAGTGGAACCTGATGTGGTCTGCTCTTGTAGCCCATCCGTATATGTGTATATATATATATCTGTGTGTGTGTGTTTGTATGTGTGTGTGTGCACTCAGGATTGTTTGATCTTTCACCAAAAGGTGTTGTCGTGCTCATATCAGCATTCCCCCCTTCAAACTGAGAAAAGCAGAGCTCAAATTTCACTCTTTGTGAACCCTTGACTCTTTTCGACCCTTTCTTCTCCTTTGAATAAAAGTCGAGTCGAGTCAAGCTACAAGTGCGTAACCAGAGAGATCCTTTGAAATTCTTCAAATGTGATCATCAAGGTGTGTCGGACTAGTTGTGAAGAGTGTTGCTCAACCCAAAGCTGTTAAGAGCCCAAGGCTTAATGGCAGTATTTTCAGCATGAGGCAATGGGAATCTGACACTAATATTATATCATCATGGGAGCTTACTGACCAAAATACCTGAGAGAGAAAAAAATGTGCTTTCATGATCACTTCATGATAAATCAGCAATGTTTTCTGCTGGATTTCTCATATTTTAGGATTGAGCTTTCTAATATCTTTCTCCACTTCCTTCCAACAGAAACAGAAATTCATCCTGAAAAAAAGAATGTTGGCAATGAAATGACACACTGCTTATGGTTATAACTGCATAATGATTTGTGCTGTATTATTTCTCCATTCTGAACCACAGTGTGCATGTTGTGTCAATACTGAAACAATCTCCATACTCTACTTCTCGGGTGTGTCAGAAATAAAGAAGGAAAGAATGAATAGAAAGAAAAAGGAACATAAGAAAATGCAAAAGAAAGCATAAAAGGTGTGAAAGAAAGTGCAAACGAAAATGTGAAAGAAAGATAGAAAGCGTGACCTAGAAAGAAAATGTACAATAAACAAACTAATTAATTAACAAAGTGCAAGAAAGTGCAAAAGTGTGAAAGAAAATGAATAAGTGCCAAATTAAAATATAATACAAAAGAAATAAGATGTCTAAAAAAGAAAGTGCAAAAGGGTAAAAGATGAAGAAAAAAAGTGTAAAAGTGTCAGAAAGAAAGAAAGTAAGAAAGAAAGAAGACAGAAAAAGAAAATGTTGGAAAAAAGTAAAGTGTGAAAGAATATTTTAAAGAAATTAATCATGTAACAAAAGTGCATTAAAAGAATGTGGAAAAGAAAGAAGAAAGAAAGTACAATAGAAAGTATGGAAGAAAGAAAGTGCAAAAGACCATTTATATCAAGAGTTCAGTATATTCAAAATGTCATTCAACTCCATTTTAAATTACTTTGAAATACTAATTATCTCTTTTGAGGTACAGATATCACAGAGTAGCGTGTTCAATGCTCCAAAATGGGAACAGCAGCCAGCGCTGAAAGAGGCATTGTGGGGCAGTAATCATGCTGCTCCATGCACGGTGGAGAAGGAGAGGACAGGACAGTTAATGACAGGGATGCCAGAGTGGGTTAGTTTAAAAATACTCTGCGGCCACCAAGATCTTGTTTCATAACAAATAATTGGAATTTACTGTAATACATTTCCACCAGATAAATGTATAACCAAGGCACAGTGTAAGTGCAGACAGTGTGTCTGTGATGTACAAAGCCATTTCTGTGGTAAGATATACTGCAAAGACTGTGAGAAGGAATAGGGGATAATGGAGTGGATAGTGTTTGTACATCAGAAATGTATTCGCACCACAGTGACCTTGTTTCCTATGCAAAGGCTGAGAAACAGAAGAAAAATGGATCTCCCATTTCCACTGCTGAATTTTTAGGCTAGTTTCATATTGTTGTGTAGTTTTTGAGCTGTTGTTTGGGCTGGAAATTTTGTTGAAACCTGCCAACCCTGGTTAATGATATTACCTCGAACATACAGTAGTTGAACATCAGTACATCTGAAACTGCTCAGAAGGAGCTGCTAGACTGTATACTGGATGACTGTTGTTGATTCTCAACTGCCTATTAGAGGGTTATTTTAAAAAATCACTAGATAGTAGCCTGTAGCATAAGTTGAATGCTTAATTTAACAAAATGCTTAATTTAACAAAATGAAATTTTGTTTGAGGTTATGTCATTATTAATGTCATCCTGCCTCATCAAAATCTACGGTCATAAGCCGCTGTTGAGAAAGAAAGAAAGAAAGATAGCAAGAAATAGACAACAAACCTCATTTATCAAGCTAGATATGAATGGATTTATGCGTAAATCATTCGTATGAAACCAAAGAAATTTGGTATTCATGAAAATCCAGAAAAAACTTTCGTATTCTACTTCTCCTCCTGAGTGTGTGCATAAGACGACTAACTAATGTAAATCTCGAACTGATCGACTTCAGATCAAATAATTTGCATTGATTATTGCACTTTTATATATGGAATATACTGGTGAGTTTAAATTGCTTATTTTTATTACATTTACAGCATTTAGCAGATATCCTTACCCAGAGTGACTTATAGAAGTGCTAGTTCACTAGGACAGAGATTAAGAATACCATTGAGAAGATTTTGTGAAACCCAGTCAATTAATATTATTGGCATTAATTAAAGAATATGAAAAATAAAGAAAGGGAGCCAACGCAAAGCCATAAATGAACTCAAATAAAACTAATCATACAATTATGACAAAAGAAATGCTGCTGTATAAGCCGAGGACGGGCAGGTCTGTGTGTGTATAGCTGTAAGCTGTAAACAAATGCCTCAGCTGAAAAAGAATTTAACTCTATTATATATTAGTAAATATTTTTATTGGCATAGAATTGAGTCAAAATAATTTCTACTTCTGTGTTTCAGTCTTTACCCTGATCATTCATTTCATGCTCACAGCTGTTTGTGCACTTGAGCTTTTATGTTGTTTTGTGGGCGTCACTACATGCAAAAGAGCACGTGTAGGGAACACTCTTTGCACTTTATGGGTGATCAACATACGCACGTGAGTATGAAGAAATTCAGACTTTCTGAACCTTTTGTAAATCTGGCAGAAAATTTTAGTTCGGTTTGGCTTGCGCAAACATTTACACACAACTTTACTGAAAGATTGATAAAGGAGGCCCATCGTGAGAAAAAAAAAGTCTTAAGGAAAATATGTAAGTGTGAAAAAAAATGTTAAAGTGCTAAAGAAAGTGTAAAAAGAAACCATGTAAAGAAAAAAGGAACACTATTATTCAACACACTTTATTAAGTACAATTAACAATTTTTCTGCAAATTGCAAGTCTTGAAGAAATTCCATGCGGCACCACAAACCCATCACTGAACTCTCAGATTAAATCTCTCTCATGGTTTTCCCACAATTATTTACAAAGTGAGTATGTTCTGTTCCTTCATGTCATTAAAACAGGAGCAGGAACCCGTTGTTGGAAGAAAACTGCAGAGAACTGTGTTGCCATCTAGTGGCGTCACCCTGCAGTGCAGCTGCTGTTACAGTTATATGATAGACTAGATTCAAGGACACAAAGTCAGGTCTGAAATTCTGAATCCACTAAGAACTGTTTTACTTCATCAGGCACCCGAAAACAACATTTATTCAAGAATATGTTATTTAAAATTGACACAAATCTATTTTTCAGCTAAGAAACCATATAAAATTGAGCTCCTATCTGTGTGACACCATAAAATTTATTCACACAGTGTTAACTGTTGTGATTGATTTGCTAAGTCATTATATTATTTGCTAAGTCACTATATTATTCATTCAGAGCTCACTACATACACTTTATACCTGAGAGACAAGAAGTGCACTAATGTCACATTGAAACATCCTCAATACACTCTCTCTCTCTCTTTCTGTCTCTCTCTCTCTCTCTCTCTCTCTCTCTCTCTCAGTGTGTCAGAAATAGAAAAGGAAAGGAAAGCAAAGAAAAAAGCAGGATCAAATGAATATGAATAAAAAATGCAAAAGTATAAAAGTTATGAAAGAAAGAAATGAAAAAGAGAACATGAAGAAAGAAAGAAAGAAAGAAAGAAATTTGAAAAGAAACAGGGCAAAAAAAACAAACAAAAAACCTACACTATATGGACGAAAGTTAGTGGACTATAAGACCTATATGTGAACCTCGCCCAAACTGTTGCCACAAAGTTTGAAGCACACAATTATCAAGAATGTCTTTGTATGCTGTAGCATTAAAATTTCCCTTCACTGGAACTAAGGGGCCCAGACATGTTTCAGCATGATAATGTTCCTGTGCACAAAGCGAGCTCCGTGAACACATAATGTGCCAAGGTTAATGTAGAAGAACTCATGTGACCTGCACAGAGCCTTGACCTCAACCCCACTGAACACCTTTGGGATGAAGTGGAATGCTGACTGCACCCTGGGCCTTCTTGAGCAACATCAGTGCCTGATCTCACTAATACTCTTGTGGCTGAATGGGAAAATACCCACATGTTCCAAAATCTAGTGGAAAGCCTTCCCAGAAGAGTGGAGGTTATTATAACAGCAAAGGAGGGACTAAATTTGGAATGAGATTTTCAAAAAGCACATATACATATATTTTTGGCCATATACAGTAGTGTACAATGCCAGATAAATAATATAATGTACAGTTCTGTGCAAATTCTTAGGCACATGCAAAGGAATGCTGTAGAGCAAAGATGCCTTCAAAAATAATGAAATTAAATGTTTCTACATTAAAAAAAATACTATAAAGAGCAGTAAACAGTAATAAATGAAACAAAGTCAATATCTGGTGTGACGATCCTTCGCTTTAAAAAAAAAATAGTAGTCTCAGGTACAGTGTGTGCAGTTTTATAAGGAAATGAGCTGTAAGTGTTACTGAGCATCTTGCAGAAGCAGCCACAGTTCTTCTGGAGACTTTGACTGTTGCACTTGCTTCTTATTTTTGCAGCGAAACCCAGCAGCCTTCATTATGTTTTTTGTCTGAAAAGTGTCTCTTAAGTAATCTGCTGCTTTCTTTACTGATATACAAACATTTCTCTTTAAAATTTAATTCTGTGCTGGAAAACTAATGTTTGGAATCTAAAATGTTTTTGTACTGAATCAATAAAGTAAAAATCTATAACAAATTTTTTGTACTAAAAAAAGGGTGTCTAAGACTTTTGCACAGTACTGTATATGATATATAATCATATAATAATCAGTTTGAAATACTATTGTCAGAAACCCAGTAGCTGATAACACAATGTCATAATGATGTTCGAGCAGGTTAACATACTGTACATACCAGGACAAGTTGTCATGTGTGACATAAGCTGACACAAGCCCCAACTTGCCCAAACTAACAATGAGGTAAGGTATGAATGCTCAAAATTCTATTCTTACAGTGAATAGAAGAGAGAATAAAGAGTAGCTGTGGTCATATATGGATATAAAAAGTCTACACACCCGTTAAAATGGCAAGTTCTTGTGATAAAAAAAAAAAATTAAACCAAGATAAATCAAGTCAGAACTTTTCCCACCCTCAATGTAAAATTACAATAAAAATATAAAAGTATAAAAAATATAAAAGTATTAAAATTAAGTGAAAAACAATCAAACATTTTAGGGAAAAACAAGAAAAATAAAAAAGTTACAATATCCTTGTTGCATAAGTGTGCACACCCTTTTATTAGTGGGGATGTGGCTGTGTTCAGAAGGAGACCAATTACATTCAATCTCATGTTGAAAAGTAATCATCATACAGCTGTCATCAATGATATTATTCTGACTAACCCCAAATAAAGATCATTTGTTTCTGTAGGATTTGACATCTTCTTGGTTTCATCTGACTGCTGAAGCCATGGTCCGCAAAGAACTGACAAAAGGGGTACAAAAAAAATTTCCAAAACATTAGATGTACCACGGAACACCGTGAAGGCCAGGAAGATTTCCAGCCCTGCTCCTTGGCTATCAGATGTGTTACGCAGTAATCGGAGAGAATTAAGAACAGCAGAGAGGAAGTGGAAGAAATCACAACTCGACACAGATCTGGTCTCCTACCGTGCTCTCCTGTCCAAATTTTCATCTGAAGTGACTTCTGCTAAGACTGCCTTCTACAAAGAAAAGCTGGAATCCTCTGCACAAGATCCTCGCAAGCTCCACAACATCTTTTCTTCACTACTCAACCCTCCGGCTCCTCCTGCTCCATCCTCCCTGACTGCTGAAGACTTTG
>CM040481.1:2538971-2550110 GCA_022758105.1 Pangasianodon gigas
TCCTCGCAGACTCTCCACTGGTGTTCCACAAGGCTCAGTACTTGGTCCTCTCCTGTTCTCCCTCTATACTCAATCTCTTGGTGCGGTCATATCCTCACATGGGTTTTCATACCACTGCTATGCAGATGACACTCAACTCATCCTCTCCTTCCCTCCCTCAGACACTCATGTTTCTGCTCGGATATCAGCATGTCTGGCATACATCTCATCATGGATGACAGCTCATCAGCTGAAACTTAATCCCACCAAAACTGAACTGCTGTTCATCCCAGGTGATTCATCCCCATCTCAGGATCTTGCAATCTCCCTAGACAATTCTCTGATCTCGCCTTCGGTTACTGCACGCAACCTTGGGGTAACCATGGACAATCAACTGTCCTTCTCCTTTCACATTGCTAATCTGACACGCTCAGGTCGATTTCTCCTTTATAACATCAGAAGAATTCGTCCATTTCTTTCCTCACAGGCCACACAGGTGCTTGTTCAGTCCCTTGTCATTTCAAGACTGGACTACTGCAACTCACTCCTGGCAGGTCTGCCTCTGAGCGCCATTCGTCCTCTGCAACTGATCCAGAATGCAGCTGCACGATTGGTTTTCAATCTTCCTAAATTTTCCCACACCACCCCATTGCTGCGCTCCCTCCACTGGCTTCCTGTAGCTGCCCGCATCAGATTTAAAACACTGATGCTTGCCTACAAAGCCAAAAACGGACCAGGACCCACTTATCTCAAAGCACTTATCACACCTCGAGCGGCACCACGCTCCCTCCGATCCTCTAGCACTGCTCGACTGATCCCACCATCTCTCTGGGTACAAGGAAGGCATGCATCAAGACTCTTCTCTGTTCTGGCACCAAGGTGGTGGAATGAACTTCCCCTAGATGTCCGAACAGCTGAGTCACTGGCAGTCTTCAAACGACGTCTAAAGACTTACCTCTTCATAAAGTACTTAAGTTAGCACTTTAACAAAAAAAAACCAAACAAAAAAAATTTATATTTTTTTGATAGACTTCAAAGCACTATTGTAAGTCGCTCTGGATAAGGGCGTCTGCCAAATGCCATAAATGTAAATGTAAATGTAAATGAAGGCCATCATCAACAAGTGGAGAAAATGGAGCACCACAGTGACATCACCAAGAACAAGATGTCCCTCCAAAATTTACAAAAGGACAAGACAAAAACTTACCAGGGAGGCTGCCAAGAGACCTACAGCAACATTAAAGGAGCTGCAGGAATATCTGACAAGTACTGATTACTCTCTGCATGTGACAACAATCTCTTGTGTTCTCCACATGTCTGGGCTATGGGGTAGGGTGGCTAGACAGAAGCCCTTTCTCACACAAAACATCCAAGCTCAACTAAATCACCCCAAACTATGTGGCAAAATGTGTTATGGTCTGATGAGTCCAATTCCAAAAGGTATAATAATTCCACAATTCCAAAAAGTATGTTTGCTGCAAAAAAAAGCACATCACCAAAAGAACACCATACCCAAGGTGAAGCATGGTGGTGGCAGCATCATGCTTCAGGGCTGCTTTTCTTCTGCCAGAACTGTGAGTATTTATCAAGGTGGAGGGAATCATGAATAGCTACAAATACCAGTCGATTTTAGTGCAAAACATTCAGGCGTCTCCTAGTAAGCTGAAGATGAAAAGGAATTTCCCCTTTCAGCATGACAATGACCCACAGCATACATCCAAATCAACAAAGGAAAGGCTTAACCAAAAGAAGATCAATGTTTCTGAATGACCTAGCCAGAGCCCAGACCTGAATCCAACTAAAAATCTTTGGGGTGACCTGAAGCGGGCTGTGCACAGGAGATGCCCTTACAATCTGATGGATCTAGAATGTTTTTACAAGAAAGAGTGAGAAAATTTTGCCAAGTCAAGATGTGCCATGCTGATAGACTCTTAGCCAAAAAGACTGAGTGGTGGAATAAAATCAAAAGGTGCTTCAAGTCTGGGCTTTGATTTGGCCATTCCATAATGCAAGCCTTTTTTTAAGCCTTTTTTTCTTTGTAGTTTTTGCCCTGTGCTTTGGCTCAATATCCTGTTGGAACATTTATATTCGTCCTGAATGCAGATGTATGGCTGACTAGAACAGGTTCTACTCAACACTGTGGTTATATTTGGCTCATTTCATGTTGCCTCTGATGGCAACAAGCTTTCCATTTCCTCCTGCTGAAAAGCAACCCCAGAGTGTGATTCTACCACCACCGTGCCTGATCAAAGGATTGGTGTTACCTGGGTGCTGGGCTGCACCTACATTATGCTTGGCTCAACTTTAGCCTCATCAGACCATGAAATCTTTTCCCAAAATGCCCTCAGATTATCTAACATGGCCTTTCTCAAAAGTTGTTTCTGTCTGGCCACTCTACCATAGATACTGATGAACTTTCTGAAAGTAAACCTTGTGTCTCCAAATATGTTTGCTTAAATAATTGCGAAAAAGCACAAATAATTACAATTAAGTGATGATTATTGCACGTCTCACAACCAACCCGCCACTCATGATGATATGAACAATATGTTTCAAAAAATTTACAAGAGGGCTAATACCGAAAAATCCCAGTGGATAAGCAAAAAAATGAGAATACATGGAACATGTTGGAATGAGTAAAGAGCTGTTCAGTCTGTATTTTTTTTTAGCTGTCAGTCCATAACAAGGTTCCAATCTCAGGCAGACATGGTCAACAAAGGCAAATATATTTCCATATTGCAAACTGGAAGGTATAGGTCAAAACCAGAATACTATGACACTAAATTTTGCAATGAAAGACAATAAAATAGTAGGATTGCTCAACTGTAATGACTTCTCCAACATACTGGATTTTCCAGCTCTTGTCAAAACCATAAATCTCACAAACTGTTTGGACAATAACTCAATGAACACATTGCTTCAATTACTGCCAAACCCCTCCCCCCCAAAAAAAACCCCAAAACAAGACAGTTGTGTTTTCATGGAAATAAAACAAGGTTCTTCTTCTATGATTGTATGAGACAACGGACAGGCAGAAACAATTGTAGAGAATGTACACTTTTCAGGTTTTTTTTTTTGACATGATCAATGCTCTTTGCCATTATATTATCCAAAAGACTGATTTAATAACAGATATCAATCAAAGATCATTGTATAGAATATAAAGTTGATTATATACCCTGTTGTTGGTATATATGTATATTTTCCTATAACAGCAACTATGTTTTATTCCTTACTTCTTCCTCTTGTTTCAGAATAATATGGTTTAAAATTCATTGACTAGGCCAATTTGCAGTGAATCCAGCCTATGCTTCCAGAATATACGTTAAGTGAATCCAGAGTATCCTTTAAGATGAACCCTGTATAAAATGGCATATTAGAAAGTGAAAATATCTTGTTTATAGTCAAATTGATCTAGGGTTATCTATTATACTATTAATAAACTACATTACCCCAAATATATTATTATTAAACCTATTTCAAGACATTTTTTTTACTTTTTCAAGCTTGAAACACATGTAGTCTAATTTTTTTCTAATTTTAAGCACTTATACTATTGGCCAATAGTATAAGAAAATGTAAAGCATGAAATGTGTCAAAGCAGCTACAAACAGGCTGAATAATCTTAATCATATGTATATTTGATTCGTTCCTGCTGCTTTCAGGGCATCCTGCAACTCTTTTCAAGTGACTGCTGGCTTCTCGCTTACCTTCCTTATCATTTGTCTGAGAGGGGACTGTGAAATTTTGTGTAGTGCGCCTGTCCGTGGGCGATTAGTTGTGGTTCCATGAACTTTCCACATGCATATTATCAAACCAGTTTTACTGTCGAGGATGTTTAAGGTCTTTGCTATGGCTCTGTAGCTTTTTCCACTGTGTCGGTTATTAAAGCGCTATCTAACTAAACTGTGGTTGGTTTGCCACTAATTAATCTCAGTGAATAACAAACAACTTAAAGAATTAGAGACTTAAAGAGATTTAGTGAACAAGTTGTAAGTAGCTCTTTGTTGACTCTGCCCAGCCCAAGTCTGGAGAAAAGCCACACGAGTCAACGGTCAAACAATCAAGTCACAGTCTGGAGGTAAATTTAATAGATGAGTCAATGACTTAAAAAAAAACAGATGCAGAGAGACAGGATTCATAAATAGCGGATGATTTACAACAAAACAAATTAACAATTTGCAACAAAAATTATGTTTGGAAGGGGTGCACTGAAAAGAAGGGAATATGTTTGCACTGACTAGTATTAAATTAACTTGACATACTTATGTGGGGTTTGGTAGTGCAGTGGTTAGTATTACTGCCGCACAGCTTCAGGGTCTTGGGTTCAGTAATGAGCTCGGGTAACTAGGGGCTTTGACTATACATGATCATATCATGTTGGCTGTACAAAAACAAACTGTGTTAATGCAAATCAATTCATTCACGTGGAAACGATGTTCACGTTTGAATCAAGTAAATCCAAAAAACATTTTTTTCAATGTACAAAACAACAACCAAAAGGAATACAAAAGCTACATAAGAAAGTTCACCGAATTTACTTGATTCCAATATGTACATCAGATACACACAAACGAAATATTTTACTTGGAGATAAATTCTTCTCTTACACTTAATTTGTTAACTTGTTGGTTCTATGTGGATTGATTTAAATGAACACAGTTAAATGCAGTTTGTTTCATTTGTTTTTTTACAGCTAACATAATTAATAGAAACAATATGTAACGCTACACAGGCAGTCACCCAGGCTGAGGCTCGAACCTAAAACATTAGTGTGGTAAGGTAGCCACACTACCTACTCCACCACTGTACAAGGAATCCCCTAATACTAATAGGGCAATGGATCACACTCAGGATTCTTGTGTAGAACTTAGCAGCCTCTGTCTTTTTGAGGTAGAACGGCACGCAAGCTCCAAATAACAAAGTACTAAGTAGATAACAAATGGGTCAGGTTGCTGTTTAAATTTATGAACAAATTTATGTACTACATTAGTCACAAAGGGTTTTGGGAAACACCCATTAATTAAAGAATGTTCTAACAAACAAGATAAAGTACTTAGAGTTCCGAATGTTATGGGAAACCCACCCAGTTAGTTATATTATTAGTTCAAATTATTTAATATCATTATTTAATATCATATGAAATTAACCAATCAAATTGAATTCCTTGTCTCCAAACATTCAGACAAGTGTTTATTATCCCTGCCTGTGAGAAATGTGATTTAATATGGGGAAAAATTTAACATAACAGTAAAGCTGAACTAGAACATTTATTACTACCCTACAGAAATCAAAAAGAAACTACAGAGTTATGTAGATAGTTTAAAATAGGAATTCTCAAACTTTTTTGCAACCAGGTACTATAGAATAAATTCCACAGACCCCCTTGAAACATAATTGTAGCACACTGCCTGAGTCTGAGGGAAATGAGGAAACTGGAGGCAGGCTTGAGACAACTCAGAAAAGGCTCTTTATTGGCCATGACACTTTACTTGTTATTTCTGCAGTGGTAGTTTAAGCACACGCGCACACACATAGCTCTGAACTGCTCAGTTCTCACTCTCCCGAGGCGCTCGTCTCTCCCTTCTTTATCCTCGTCACCGTTCACTGAAACACAGAACATTCATTAGTAACATTACCCGCAGGTGCATAATTCTTGGCACTTGTGTTCTCTGGGTCCGCCCTCCACTCACAAACTGGCACTCGACCACGCCCCTGCTTCCACAATTATTTAACGGCATGCAAAGATTCAGTATACTGTCTGTTTTGTAGAGTGTGGCGGCAGTGGCGTGGTCGAGCCTCAGTTGTGGATGGAGAGGAGGCAGGTCGAACCTGGTAACCCACGAGAGAGAGAGTGACAGAGCGTGTTGCCACTTGGCACACACACACACACACACACACATGTGAAAAAGAGTGAACTTGAACCTGATGGAGTGAAAGCTGCAAATCCGGGACGGAGCCGTTTCCTGTCGTTGTGTTATTTTTGTTGAGTTTTGAAAGTGCGCTAAAAAGCATGGACTGAATGAACACGAGCCTGGAGCTCAGCTAAAATTTCATCTGTTTCCCAAGTCTTCCTCCATGCCCTCACACACTGGGGTTCTACAGTACTGCCGAAACCTGGGGTTGGGGAAGACACCCGACGCTGCCATGGAAGCCTCCCCACTAGCCGAGGTCATCAAGTCCCTTGCCATCCTCCACCAAACTCAACACCAAGCACTCCTCAACCTGCGCCACGAGCAGCAGTGGAGCTTCGAAACCCTCACACATAAGCAGGCTGAGAGCCGGCGGAAGCCCAGCTTGCTGCCCAGCAGCTGATGGCGCGGACACAGTTGGAGTATTCCAGCAGGCTGGACGGCTCCCTGGCCTGAGTTGAGCAGTGTGGGTATGTGGTGGCGGGGTTTTGGTCGAGCGTCAGCTGAAGATGGAGAGGAGGCGGGTCGAACTGGAACTCAAGAGAGAGAAAGAAAGCCAGAGTATGAAACTGCTTGCCAGAGCTTCCAACACACACCGGGGCTCTACATAGAGCCAAGCATCTTTTTCTTCCTAAAATTTCCACTAGCAGAACAGAAGTCAACATCATTTATAATCCTAAATGTTTTATTGAAGTTTGAATTACACCCAGTCTAATCAAGTGAGCAATCAAACAGGGCTCTTACTATAAGAACTCAGTAAATATAAATACATTTACTCAATAAATATTAGAATTTTGATAAAGGAGGGTTGTGATTTTCACCACTGCAACTAAATTTGAAAATAATGGACCTCCTGCAGATGTTTCACAGACCCCACTTTGAGAACCATGGGTTTAGAATTTAAGAAGGTAGGGCAAAGTTGGAAGTTTCAGTGTGAATTTCCCTGGTACATTGTCATCAGAGAATACTTTGTGGTTCAGATTTCAGAGACATTTCATGTGTAACACAGAAATATAGCTTTGTTTTTTGGGAAGAAAACACTTCAGGTTCCAGTGTAATCCAAGTGACTACTTCAGCAGTAATGCTTGGATCTGCAGAACTTCTCTCCAGGACAGAGAGAGAGAGAGAGAGAGAGAGAGTGATATGACAAACATAAACAGAGACAGAGAAAGACAGTGTGAGACACGGACAAATAGATAGAGAATTACGAAAAAGATACAGGAGAGTGCCACGTAGTAAAATAGGAAGAAAGACATGTTGCAAAAGATATGCAGAAAATGAAATTTGAGTCAGAAAGATAAAAAGAGATAGGGGTAAAAAAGAGATAGGTGCCCCTATGTCTGTAAATGTCTGAGTTTGCACATTTGAAAGTGTGAGTTTGCACATTTGAGACTATAGCGTTATCAGATTATTCCCGAGCAGCACGCGACCTCTGCTCTAATGGCAACTACACATGGACTCTTGTCCTCTCTTGGAGGCAACAAGAGATGACACGTCTCAGGCCTTATGGGGTGTCGGCGGGGCAGAATCAGAGGAGAACCGAGACCTTCCCCAGCACAGTAAGTACAGCTCCATGTTTTATGTGGTTTATGGCATGGTTGCTTAAATTTACTATTATAATAAGAAATTGCAGCTGAATAGTAATAATATTATTAATATCGGCTGACAGGGTTCAGCCAAGAACAGGAATCTGAGTCTACGGTAGGCACATGCTCACTGAAACTGGACAGATAAAGATTGGACTGTCTCGACTCTAGCCTCAGATTTCTGTTCTTGGTTGACATGAGGGCACCCTGATGTGGTCCACTGCTGCTGTTCTAGCCCATCCGCCTCAAGGTTCCTCATGTTGTGCATTGTGAAATGCTTTTCTGCTCACCACAGTTGTAAAGAGCGTTTATTTGCATTACCGTAGCCTTCCTGTTGGCTGAAACTCTAGAGACTGTTGTGCGTGAAAATTGCAGGAGATCAGCAGTTTCTGAAATACTCAAAACAGCCCATCTGGCACCAACAATCATACCACTGTCAAAGTCATCGAGATCATGTTTTTCCCCATTCTGATGTTGGATGGAAATATTAACTGAAGCTCTTGACCTGTCTCTGCATGATTTTATGCATTGTGCTGCTGTCACATAATTGGCTGATTGGATAATTGCATGAATTCGCAGGGGTGAAGGTGTTCCTATTAAAGTGGCCATTGAGTGTGTATGTGAGTGTGTGTGTGTTTAATACTTTGCGCAACCTCCCTTTGCGAACCTAACAGCACTGAATCACAGTTAACACACACTCCTTCCTCTCTGACAGCCAGGAATTTTAACATCTGCATGCTTCAGTGGCGCTCACCCACATTACACTTTTAAAATAGCATGCGTGTCTCCGCCAGGTCATGATAATTTCATTGGTTTACAAAATGAGAATGATAACAG
Source organism: Pangasianodon gigas (assembly GCA_022758105.1). Taxonomy (NCBI): domain Eukaryota; kingdom Metazoa; phylum Chordata; class Actinopteri; order Siluriformes; family Pangasiidae; genus Pangasianodon; species Pangasianodon gigas. The sequence continues at coordinate 2,547,286 of CM040481.1, forward strand.
GGCTGTATATATTCTCATGAGCAGATAGTAATGAAAATATTGTAGATTTAAAAAATCTTTAATAATATTTCTAAAAACCACATACATGGCACAATTCTTAATTTATCTATGAAAAACATACTTACATTAGCTAAGACCTGAGGCTGAGTTAATTAGCTGAGAAACTAATAATCAGTAATAAACAGTAAACTCTCCTTGCCAGCCTGCCTTACTTCCACAAAATCCCTCATAAAATACTTCAGGTGTGATTGTGATAAGCGTTATCAGCTGAACTTTTTTTGATCAACTTTGGATTAGTTTCTTGTCTTTCGACCAAAGCTATTGAGCATTTTAATGTATGAATGTACAGTATGTTGTTCATTGTTCATTTGGTCTTCTCCTTCTCATAGCAATTTTTTAATACTAGACTTATTCATCCCAAGTTCTAATATAAGGCCAGTTCAAGTCAATTCATGATATAATTCTTTAGGTTGACTGGAGGTACAGATGGGTCAAAAGACCATATTTATCATTTTTTCCCCATTTAAAACTGAAATTAAACAAAAAAGTAAAACAAAGAAAATATTCAATACTCAAGATTCTGAACAACCTCTGCTATTTAAATGTAAGTGATTTTGCAATATTGAACATGTAACTGCTTTGTAGAAAGGTCAGGTATTCCTTGAGATTTATCTCTTCCACTGAAACAAAGTTCCAGGGGAACACAGTGTTTAGATGACAATCAGATGCATTTGATCTAACACAGATCATCAAGTTTTGCTCATACTTTTGGAGTCCATGTTAGCTTGAGTGCATGCTTAAAGCAAAAGGGGGATGAACAACACACACATTTTTTTACATTTTTTAAAATAAAGATCTCTAAGATTTTTACATTTCATTCAAGTTACTGCTCATTATATAGTTTAGAATTTATTTTGGTATTAAATTAAAAAGAATGCAAAATCTAAGCATTTTCACTGTATAGTGTTTGAGATTTGGCTGGTTTGTGGGTGATTTTATTTTCCACACAGACCTGGAAAGTAAAGGATGAATTTCTCCGAGCTTGTAACACTGCACAGCCCTGAAGAACACAAAGGCCAATAAAAGTTTTTTTTTTTTTTTTTTTTTTCACAGATGCCTGACTTCCTGCAACATCTAAGATATGTGCATAATATGCAGAAATGAGATCCAGGGAGACTGAACAGAGCATAGAGTACAAAACTGCAGATGAGTGCTAGAAATAAACTCGATTATGATAAGCATTGAGCATAATAAACTGTATACTGCATGTATAATTCTGAATATAAAAAAAGATTAACCAGGATTAGAAATAAGATTTTGTCCAAAAATATTTTTTTTTTCATACAAAGTATCCCTTTCCTTAAATATCACCAATCAACCCAAGCATGTTTAATGTCTGATGTTTTGAGCTATATTTGAGACTAATATAGTTACATACTTGCTTATGTAGTTGCTCACACTGTAGGAAACACTGATAATTGCAAAATGGAGCTTGAAATTGGAAATATTTAAACCTAATTTGGTATCACTAGATACAAAATCAGACTCCGCAGGTATGGCATAGAGTGTGTTGTTTTACTAAATTGGGGGAAAAAAGGGAAAACCCTTCACATGGTGACATTTTGACATTTTTTACTAAATGAAGTTCTGAAAGCTATATACTTTCCTGAAGTGGAATATGTTTCTGTCTTATATGAAGTTCTAGTAAAGTGCATGTAAAGTGAAAAAGGTTATGAACACTGATTTTCTAAAAGCTACTACTATATTGAATTAATTTTCATTACATTTAATATTCAATAAAGAAAATATAGCAATCATAAATATGACAAATATTGATATGATAAATATTGCTAGCCTACAGTTTATTCAGACATCCAGCTGTCATTCCTCGTTTAATAATATCCCTTATTTATTTATTTATTTATTCATTAACTTTTTTGATTTATTACATTTAAATTATGAACTATGTTATGATTTAGGATTGATATCATCTACATTTTTCCAATTTGGAATTATCTTAACCTGATTTAATATATATTTTGGTCAAAACATGATTTTTCATTGTTTTTGGCCATTTAATTCAATCACAATAACATATGATGGGTTTCCCAGTCTTTTATATTTGCGAGTTGCAGGTATACTTGAAGAAAACATGTCTTGCCTGATTCAGTACATTTGCGGTTAGGGAATGGTTGTATAAACTGGATTTTTATAAAGACCTATTATTAATCCTTGTGTTATGTTTGCTGCTTAGCAATTGAACACACACAAAACTGCATTCCTGAGGATGTTCCAGCAGGCATGAGGGCAAACAAGACATGTAAAGGAACACAGAATAAACTACTACAGCTGGTGTCGATTGCTATTTCACCAATGTTTATAATCTGTTTTATTAACCTGAACATAAGCTGAGTGATATAAATGTGAAAGAGGAGTATAGCACCAAAACTAAATTAGTCCTTTTTTTGTGTTCGATAGAAAAAAAAAGAGGTAGGAACATAAAATTTTATGTTGGGAAAAAAAGCAACAATAACAAAAAAAAACAAAAAACAAAACCAAGCGAACAAACAAACAAAAAATTTACCATTTTAGTATGTATGAAAAAACTAAAAACAGGTCCTTCTGACCGGAACAAAATGAAAGGTTAATGCATTACTTCAACATTTAAAATTAACTGTGAATTCTTGGAAATGGAAAAGTCTTAAAACATTTACCTGTGATGACAAAATTTCCAGAGAAAGGTGTGTTGGGTCATATTAAGCATCTTGTAGAGACACATTCTTTGTGATTCTAATATGGAGAGAGAGAGAGAGAGAGAGAGAGAG
>CM040481.1:2550210-2572961 GCA_022758105.1 Pangasianodon gigas
AGGATTATTGGCAAGCAACAGAATCATAACGCTGACGTGGTCGTCATGGACAGCATGACAGCAGACAAAATAAAAGCCTTTTAGTAACATGTGAATAAATAGAGGAAGAATAGGATGAGTGCTGAAAAAAAAACCACTACAAAATGATCACAAGTGGAGTTAGTGGAGCTGGTTGATGCTGCCAGAAATGTCCTGACTGCTCAAATATAGACTATAAACCAGTGATCGCAGAAAACTAACCCATTTCCTGGTATTCAGAACCTGGATTTACAACATCATTTCAAAATGTGACTATTTTCCCCACTTGCTGTTTTCTTGGAAAGGAAATTTAAAATGTTCTGAAAACATGAACACTTGATGTTGTGTGTTTTTTGTATAGTGTTTGAGAAAATTTGTAATTTGTATTAAATCACTGAAAATGATTGAAAACAATGTGTTTTGCAGAATAATTAACAGATCAGATGCTAGACTAATTGTTTTGAGAGAATTGACCTTAGTTTAGAGAAAAAAAGAAACTGCAAATGATTTTGAAATTCATTTCTGATGTAAACGGCACATTAAAAAGACTAAAGTTTACAGTTTACAGAATTCTTTCTTTTTTAAAATGTAATAACACGCTGAAGGTACAAGTCCTAACATCGCTGCATGTTCACTTGAGACACATTAGGCATGGACGACATCCTTGCAGGTATTCAGGAATTTTAGTCATTTGTTACACAAATTTGTCTGGAGTGTTTTACAGTAATAGGCTACTACTGTTAAAGATAGCTGATTGTTAAAGTGTAGCCTAGTTCCAATTAATTCCAGTTTTTTAAAAATATGGACTTTTGCTGTTCTGTTTGATGTCAGTGTGTGACGAATTAGGCTATACACAATCCTTACATGTTAGCTGCATTTCAATCAGAGCTCCAAAGTTCAGCCACCAAGCATGTTTCAGAAGACTGACTATATTATGGGGTAAGGGAAATATATATATATATATATACAGTCAGGTCCAGAAGAATTTGGATAATGACAGAGTTTTTGTGATTTTGCCTTTATACACCACCACAATGGATTTGAAATAAAACAATCAAGATGTGATCGAAGTGTAGACTTTCATTTTTATTTTAAGAGGTTCCACAAAAATATGGCATTTACCATTTAGGAATTACAGCCATTTTAAGCAAAGTACCTCCATTTTCAGGGGCTCAAAGGTATTTGGACAAAGTGACATAATTGTAAATATAACCATAATTTTAATACTTGGATGAAAATCCTTTGCAGTCAATGACTGCCTGAAGTCTGGAGCCCATGTTCTCAAACTCAAATTCTGAGTTTCCTATACATATGCATGTATGTATCCAGGTGTCCAGGTATATTTTCCAGGGTTTCCAGGTCTGTGTGTAAAATAAACTCACCCAAAAACCCGCCAAATTAAAAAAAAAACAAAAAAAAAAAAACAGTGAAAATGCTTATATTTTGCATATAAATTATAAATTATATAATCAGCAGTAACTGAGTGAAAAATAAAATCTTAGAGATCTTCATTTTAAAAAATGTAAAAAATTTCAGAATTTTTTTGTACATTGTACATCCCCTTCTGTTATCTATATAACTTATTATGCTGACATTTAAACTGAAAAGTGCTTTAAAAGAGTCATTTTCTTTAGAAATGAAAGTTATCAAGATACAGTAGTCTAAGGGTAAGTGTATGCACATTCAAGGAGGCCAGGAAGTCTATCTGGCACAAAACCAGTCATGACGGGTTCAGTGAATCAGTGAGTTCAGTGGGCTACAGCAGGGCGGAATGAGTCACAGAACTAAGAAATACACACACACACACACACACACACACACACACACACACACATTTTTCATCCTTACTAGTAAAGGGTTTAAATAGGAAAAACAATAAATTATTGTAATATCTAGAAAGAAATCAGGTCTGAAGGGGTTAAAAATCCTCAAACTTTTGCACGAGTTTGCATATACTTAGTTCAAAATGTATAACAAGACATTTTTAATTAGGTTTCAAGGATGTTCAAACAAAAGCGGTCACATAGTCAATGTTAAGCTATTAACAGTAAAAACAATATTATGTCAGTATATATAATAAGCTTCTAAAGGTGACAGAAATATTCCTTAAGAATTTATATGCCTGCATTTTGCCTTTCTAACTACCTCCAAAGTTTTTCAGCCTCAGCCAAGCTTTTGGATGGTTTCAGTTGTAATTCTTCCTGCTCTAACGCTGCCTGATTGCTTGGCCAATCCTCCCCCATTCTTCTTGACATACCTGTTCTAACACTTTATTTTGTCACATTGACTTTTGGTTCTTTTTTTTTGTTGTTAATTGTTGCCTTATTTTTCAATTGTCTTGTTCTAGGATATGCCTGAATACTCCCATTTCATTCAACATCTTGGAATGATTATTTTCTTTTATGTAGATAATTTGTACCAAAAAAAAAATCAGAGTGAAAAATGATATAAAAAGGATCTTGATATAAAAATATTGGGAGATGCAAACATTTACAGTCAGTTGTATAAGTCTTGTCAAAGCCCTGAGTTGACAGAGGTGAAGAAAGTGGGTGGTGTAAAACCTGTCAGAGTCAGTGTTTGGCTTTGAATAAATGCATTGTGATTGGAATATTTGCCCATTCACCTGTTTGTAAAGTGGGAGGAAAGCCTGGGTGCGGCAGTTATGCCCAGGACATGACTCAGGAGAAAAAAAGAAAAAAGATCAAGCAAGTTTAGTGTTTGTACCCTTTCTCACAAAATGATTTCTTCGAAATCAAACAAAATCCACCTTCATTCATTGACATTCATCTTAATTTAATCATTAAAATTTAATTTTTAAAGCAGAAACACTAACTTGAGATGCCCTTGGATTTTCTCTGCTTCTGGGAAATAAAGTACTAGTGATGTTGGAAGTGCAGTGAGCCAGTTAGTTTAGCCTTTAGCCAGTAGTCTCAGCCTTTGTTGCTCTGGCCATGGGCCACAGAGCATTTGATATCTTTTTTTACACTTTTCTGGATCTTGAAGGTTACACTTGGATTGGCTTTTCACACTTCTGTCTATACAGACCTCTGTGAACTGGTTTCCTGTAATAACACACACTTTTGAACACTGTGGCACAATGAGCTTTTTGGAGCAATTCACTAAAAAGCACTTGACCACATTTATTGAGGAAACATACCAGACTCTCTGTATGACTTGTTAGCTAGTAACCCTTAGATGCCAAGTCCAATAAGCTAAGCTTATTGTTATCTTTTATGATCCCTGAAACAGTGAATCAAATGAGTTGACCTAATCCACTATAATATAGCCAAAAGATTTTGGACACATGACCATCAAACTGATGCCAGAAATTTGGAAGCACACAATTGTCTACAATGTCTTTGTATGCATTTCTCTCTACTGGAACTAAGGGGCCCTAAACCTGTACAGAGCCCTGACCTCAACCCCACTGAACACCTTTTGGATGAACTGGAACGCCGGCTGCATGCCAGGCCTTCTCACCCAACATCAATACTTGACTTCACTAATGCTCTTGTGGCTGAATGGGCACAAATCTCCGCAGTCACGTGCCAAAATATAGTGTAAAGCCTTCCCAGAGGAGTGGAGGCTATTACAGCAGCAAAGAGGGGACTAAGTCTGGATGATTCAAAATGTACATATGATTGTAATGGTTAGGTGTCCAATACTTTCAGCCATATAGTGTATGTTATGTATGTTACTAAAAATAAGCAGAATAGAGACAGGGATAAAGATACAGAAAAAGATTTAGGATTTAAAAAAAGATTATTTATTTTTTTTTAAAGAATACATTCATTTGCTTTGAATAATGACCTTTATATGACTTTTTTTCTAGACTGTGGGCTTGGGATTTAGAAACACTGGGCACATTATAAAAGCTTAACATTGCTGATCCACGTAGTATTGAACAATGATGTGGGTTTTCTGATAGCGTAAAACATGAAAAAATTTGTAGGACTACCACTATCAGACATGATGACTCAATGATTACAATTTTTCTCTTAGGTGGAGCTTCTTGATTTTTAGGTTATTTTCCCTTCTTCCTGCTTAAGGGTGTGGGGAAATTGCTAAATAGAGCTGTCTAAAATCTCCTTACAGAAAACTTCACCATATCAGTGATTCTCTGGATGTCCTTGTTAAATAGCAGCACTTTTAAAATCCATTTATTATTGGGCTTATATTACGTGGCTCGTCTGCCATACGAGTCCCTGTGAATGAGCTGTTTCTATAGAAACTGTAACTGTTATTGAGCTGTACTTCAACATGAACAATAGCCATAACACATCAAATGCTGTTGGTTAAGTACGAAAGCTTCAGTCAGGCAGCGATGACGATGATCCAGCACCATAGTTCGCATGATATATCATTTCCCTTCAGTACAAATGACTCATTATTTAATTTATTCGACCTCTCCTGTATGAATCTACTTGATCTTGAGCCTGCTAATACTGAAACCAACATGGTCTCAACATTTCAAAGTTATATAAATGAGCTTGGCTGGTTTAGCAGATTTTCACTTTTTGAGAAAGAAAACCCTACCGACTAAATATCCATAATTCTACACTACTTGTTGTACTGTGTTAAAGGTAGGAAGTTGAAAGGAGAATGGAGGAGAACAGAGGGAGAAGAGAGGATCAACACACACAGATGTTGGACAGAAGTTACCACTGAGTCAGAGCTGAGCTGACTTTGACTCAGTGAAAATATTGAACATGCAGCAGATCTGTTCTTCCCTGCGCAGCTTCCAGTCTAGACTAAATTCCAGTGAATGGTGATCTATGTTCATGACTCATATGCGCACTACTACGCCATTATAACAACCCAGCAGAAAATAAGTACACAGTGTGAGAAATGTGTGAGCGAAAGCAAGTGAAAAAGAGACGAAACAAAAAACAGGTCTTTTGCCAATCTCAATCTGTGCCCACTGTAGCCTCAGTTTCCTGTTTTTGGGTGATAGGAGTGGAACCTAATGAGGTATTCTGCTGTTTTAGTCCATCTGAATTAAGGTTCAGCATGTTAGGCGTTCTGTGATGCTTTTCTGCTCACCACAGTTTTACTCACCACAGAATTACCGTAGCCTTGACTCAAACTCAGCTCAAACCAGTGTTGCGCATGAAAATCCCAGGAGATCAGCAGTTTCTGAAATACTCAAACTGGCCCATTTGGTACCAGCAACCATGCCAAGATCAAAATCACTGAGAAATAATTTCTTCCTGATTCTGATGTTTGTACTGTATCTGCATGATTTTTTTGCATTGTGCTGCTGCCAATGCAAAACTATTAACTATTATTGGTATCAACTGTTATGGGTTGTTTGGATAATTGCATGCACGAGCAGCTTTACAGGTGTTCCTAATAAAGTGGTTGGTGTATATATATGTAGACTATTATTCCAAATATATCGTATACAATACTATAATAGTTTATATAAAAGTGTGACGTCTCAAGCATAGTATCTGTCATGTCTTGCTTAAAAATTGTTCTTGGGTCACTGTCACCATTTGTATTGTATTGATTAAAGTTATGCGCTGTTATAGGAAAATAATCAATATCTGGGTGGTGTGATGCTGTTACCATACAGAAGTTCATTATTTTCCTATAACAGCACATCCCAAAAGTGTTTTATTCCTATTATACCACAGCAATTTGCTGACTATTGCATTTTTTATTTATTTATTAAAAACACAATGTTTTTTTTATCCATTTGTAGTAACATTTAATATTGTCGAATATCTGTGAGACAAATTCCTGTCATTACTTGTGTTATAGCAGCTACAAACATTCCTTCCCTCAACTTTTTTTTTCTCTTTCTTAAAGTTAACATGCCAAAAACAACAACTTGTCATGTTAAAAAAAAAAAACAAAACAACAGAAAGCACAATGTTATTTTTTTTTCAGTGATTCATTTCTTTTCACATACTGTATTTACAGTTCACACACAGCACATGTTTTTTTCACATGTGATTTTTTTGGACATAATTTATTTATTTTCTCATGTTAATTTTTCACATGCAGAGCCCATGGTTTTATTTTTCACACTTGAAATCCTACATAGTTTTTTTTTTTTTTTCACGTGTTACTCACATAACCACATGAAAAACGTACAGTATGATAACATGTGAAATGTATGTGACTTTTCTGTAAGGGTAGGCTAGAAAGTTTTGCTGTCCTTGCAGCATCTGTGTCCAATCAGTGCGTCTCTTCCTCCTCACTGGAGTGAAATTTCCCCGGCAGCTTTGATGAGCACTGACTGGCTCGCGACTCATTCGCCTGTGTGTGTGTGTGTGTGTGTGTGTGTGTGGGTGGGTGTCTCTCCACACAGCTGGGCGTGGCACGCTCATACATGCTCCAGGTCAGACTGGTGCTCGGTTCATTAATACTCCTTCATTCATACAGGACACGACTGAAGAGAAACACACAACTCCAACTTATCTTACCCTAAACTTAGGATTGTAATATTTATGGGCTGATTCAAGGGGTGAGTAGCTTTCTTTCTTACTTACTTTCTTTCTTTCTTTCTTTCTTTCTTTCTTTCTTTCTTTCTTATTATACGTTTGGAAACAGCCAGGAGAGTTACACTGCCTTCACTTTTCACTTAAAAAAGCTATTACTTTTTAAATTTTATTACATATTCTTTATTTCTGTCTTTAGTTCTTTCTTTCTTTGAAGTTTGGGAACAGTCATGAGATTTAATATTTTTATATATATATATGTATATAATTATTATTATTACATATTCTGTCTTTGGGAGTTTGGAAACAGCCATGAGATTTACAATGCGTTCGTATTTCATTTAAAAATTGTTCACCTGCAGCATTATGAACATGACTAAACTCATCTTGAAGATAACCTCAAGTCAAAGACAATGACTCAAAGTTAAGACAGTTGGTTACTTTAAGTTTAATTTTTGAAAACTTATAAACTTGAGTTCAATATCCAAAACTTGTCATGACAATTGGAGTTAAAGGGAAGAAATAAGTTCACATAACTTAATGGGGCTATCATGTTTTACAGTGTATTATTATTATTATTATTATTATTATTAGAAGTAGTAGTAGTAGTAAGAGTAGGATTAGAAGTAGTAGTAGTAGTAGTCGTGGTAGTAGTAGTAGTGATAGAACGAGTAGTAGTAGTAGTGGTAGTAGTGGTAGTAGTAGTAGTGGTAGTAGTGGTAGAATGAGTAGTGGTAGTAGTAGTAGTGGTAGTAGTAGTAGTGGTAGTAGTGGTATGTATGTATGTATGTATGTATGTATGTATTTATCTATTTTCTTCATTTAATCTCTTTGTGACATAGAAGCTGTCTGACTGGGAGAGAAAAGGTGGCAAGATGTTGGCATAGCTGTTTGTGTTCATCGCCCTGCTATGCCTCCATATTGCCATTTTTTACTCCTATATGCTGCAAATGTACCTAAGGACTTTTTTGCTCATAATATTTCAGAATGTTGTCCAACCTCAATATTTGTTACTTACTCATGCACACTTCAGTATATTTTGCAGTATACTTTGAAGATTGCGGTGCCATTTTTGTCCCACTGATATTACATTTACAAATTTCTACTGTATGTACAGTAAAAGACATTTTAAACATGGCTAAAGTTCCACAGCCTATGTGCATGTTTTAGATTAATAACTTAAAACATTATTACAAACTGTGCTTTTCCTTTTCGCTGTAGTGCTACCATGTATTAGTATGCATCTTTTACCTGGGAATGTGCATGTGGTGTAATTTTTATGAACTTCTAGACCTGAGTAAAGCTTTAAAGGTACATCAGTGCTCCTTAAGGTGTACCTCATGCACCTTAAATTATTTTTTAAAGGTATAAAGATATACTGTATACTAAAGAAATGAAAGATGAACTTTTGATAGAGCCATCACAGTGACAAGAAAAAGTACAGTTTGATACTTTTATTTCAGAGAGCATACAGCACTTTAGCCTGTCCAGCAAACTATAACTCCACTATACCTTAAAATATAATGACTGTTAAAAATAAGCTTGTTGCCTGAGATAGGTTAACAAATTTTTTAAAGGTTAAATGTATATGTTCTTAAATTTCACCCAAATCATGGGACCTCCCAAACAGTAAATATTTATGGTGAAAAAATATCACACAAATCCATTTTTTTTTAGTATTTACAGTAGTGTGTGAAAGGTCTAAGTGGTCCCCCTGAAGACTGAACCTTTCTTTTGGATAATAATCATGCTTATTATGCTTAACAGTCAGCCATTTCCCCAAAAGATGATATATATATATATTTTTTTTAAGTATTTATGGATATTCATCATCACCTTGACAGCAGTTTCACCGATCAGGTTTCACCGATCAAAAAAACATATTATTTTGAACTCTGTACAAATTCCTTTCACATTCATTTTTAAATCTCTTCTACTAGCCAGTTTCTTAGTTGCAACCTGGGCAATTACAAATTTCTCACAACAGTAGTGCTGACAGCTTACTTCTAAAAGTATATAATTGATTTCTTCCTGTCACTTGTTCATTCTTATACCTTGCACTTCGATAGTTTTCTTTGGCTCATCCACTGCATGTGGGCTTGAAAACCCAGCACGGTGAGCTGACATAAAGATTCTAAATGCTCTGTGATTAGATGATTTTATCAAATGGTGTTATGTTACATAAGCCATTTTCAAACCACCGTAGCATTTTAATGACTATCTTTTAATTGATTATCATCTGTTTATTTATTCAGGTGTCTTAGGAGGAGGTCTGGAAACCTGTATTTATTATTCTCAGTAAAAACAAAATGATCAAGAACATGGATTGGATTTTTTTAAACTGTTATTATAATGTATTACTGTCTAGTTGCAGTTATTCCCTATATGTTGCCATGTTATCCTCATCCACACAAAATGACTAGAAAACGTTCTTGCTGTATTTGGCAAGAATAACACAATTTTTCAAGGTGCAAAGGTGGTTTGTGCCTGCTTCGATAAAGATTTGACATAACAAGGCTTAGGGACCTGTGCAGGTCTTTTAGACTGTGTAATTATATTGAAATGTACAACAACAATGATGCTGTGCACAAATTGTGGGCGTTTTAACTAATTATGAGGCCATGCAAAAACTGTGGGATTGTGCGACATTTATGGGGTTGTGAAATAATGATGACTCAAATGATGACTCAAATGATGACACTAGTATATGTGATGTATGTATGTATGGGAATGTGTGATTGAATATGCCGTGTGTTTAATTGTGTACGTTGCCACTCAATGCGTTGAGTTCAAGAAAAATTTCCCTGAGGGAACAAAAAGTATATCTTGTCTTATATTAGTTTTGTATGTTTTATATTTTTGTGGTTATTTTGAGAGATATTTTGTGATACTGTAATACTTATATATATATAATACTTAATACTTATATATGGTGTGTCCCTTTATCTATGGGCATTGTATGTTTGCTTGACCTATTCTAGTTTAAATAAAACCCCACAAGCCAACTTTGTAAATAAGTTAGGAATCTTGCAAATGGCATCAAAATGATCAGTTTGTGTCCAGATTTTTCCCTGTAATTTTAAGCACATTAAAGTACAGAAAACTGGATTCGAATACCTGGCACCTTTCGTTGCCAGAGCTTGTAATTGCACAAGCACCGTAATCAAAGTAGTAAGGACAAAACAGGATGCCACTTATGAAACCTATGAAAATAATTGATATTTTTAAATAATTTAATAATTATGATTAGCAGAAACCATTATGTTAAATCTCATAAAATGCATTACATTGCTAAGCTATTCAGTACATTTTCATAGCATTTGAAAACAAAAGAAGAAAATAAAATGATCAGTATTCATATATTTAAAAAAGTAGATTAAAAAGTCATATGTAAAAACGTCTTAACACAACACATTAAAAAAAACAAACAGCTGATAACCACAATGTCAGAGAGCCACAGTTACATATGTACTTATAGGTGAACTTTAATTCACTAAAAGGAAGCTGGATTTGCCAACTTGCATTGCCGGTGGGCAAATAGCTTGTGATTGCACAAGCACCTTAATTACAGTGTTCAGGACAAAACAGACTTTAACACGTTTATTTGGAGATAATATATATATATACATTTTCATTCACAGAATTGAATACATGTTACATTACCATTCATATCCTAAAACATTGACTAAATAGTCATATCACATGCCTTTAAGTGCCCTATCAGTTTCATTGAAATATGTTAATTAACAATGAACTAATCAATTTCAATGAACTAATCAATCAAAAAAGATTGATTACAAGATACATTTATTTGTTTAATTTACTAAATGACTTGATCAGCAATGGCATGTTTAGTGTCTGAACTGTGCTTCCTTAATTTTGCAGTGGAGACTAAAGTAGCTAACTAGTACCAGGCAAATGGCACAAAATTATAACACACTTGTTGTTAAGTAAGCCTAAACACACTTACCTATGTGGTTTCCCCCAGAGTATGACACACTGTTGACATGTCAGTAATTAGAACTAAATTAGAATATAGTATATAAACTATTAAAAAATTGTCCAAATTACTATCAATTAACTATAAACTGTACATAAGAGCAAAAAAGCTATAATTTCACAGCTCAGGAAAACTGCAGTTCTGCACTGTTATTTCACAATAACATGTAACAGTCTTTTCAGTAATAAGCTGCAGTCAATCGTATTTTACTGTGTTATATTGGCTTGAGTTGCCAGCAAATTACTGTAATTATAATACTGAGCAAAGACACATCCAAACGACAAATTTTAAACTTCTTTGTCCAATGTAAAGATGTCTACTCACTAGCCAGAATGAAAGTCTTTTGTAGACAAGACCAACACCAGCAACTTCCCTGAATTTAAGCTCCTGTCTTCAGGATAATGTCTTTGTATGAATTAGAAAAAAGTAACACACAATATGTATTGTTGGATTTCATTTTATTCCTTTTTTTTTGTGTATATTGATGTTCAGTCCTATTTGAAAGTTCATCAGAGTGGCAGCTGCAGTCATTTGATACACTAAATTACTGTGTGGCATAAAAATAATTTATAAATATATATAAGTATATATAAATATATACATATATATAAATATACTTTCCTAGATACACTGCCTCCTTACGTTACAAGGACAGCATATAATGAAATTTTTGTCTGAAAAAAGGAGTGAATTTCAGTTAAAGGTGTTTACCGTTCTGTCTCAGTGGCTATCTTTACATGCACATCAAATTCCATTTAAGGTCTATATTCGGATTGCAGCCATATTCCGAATACGATGTTTATATGCGTACAGGCATCGGAATATTCCTGTATACATGGTTGCTGGAAGTATGCCTGAGTTGCTATTCCTAAATCCCTAGCCTACAGCTAAGCATCAGATTAATATTGGAATATTGATGTGCATGTAAACATAGCCACTGGCTGAGAGAAAAGATAGACAAGCTTCATCATATGTCAGGGTGCACGAGCAGAGTAATTAATCATGATATTAATTACGAAACAGTATGTGATTTTCTACCATGAGTTCAACAACAAATTTGTGTTCTACTCAATACTACTCTATTCTAGATATTCCTAAAATAGTTTGGAGAAATGCATTATGGCTTCTGAGGACAGAAACTGTTTTTTAAGCAACTGAGCTAGTGCTATTCACTACCAAGTTCACTTTTTCAAAACTCTTCCCACATCTCTCTGGGCAACTGTGCTGTCAATTTGCAAAATGTGTAAGAAATGTGTGGTGGCTTTTCAGAGCAACGGCACTTTAAATGTGTGTGTGTGTGTGTGTGTGTGTGTGTGTGTGTGTATATATATATATATACACTTCATTTGCTGTGCTTATGAGGACCAAGTGCCCCTATTTCATAAAAGTATAAAGTAGATGTTTTAGTGCTGGTAATAAGTAGACATAATGCATATAATAATACATGCCGAACATGTGTGTGTGTATGTGTGTGTGTGTGTGTTTGTGTGTATACTTAATTTGCTGTGCTTATGAAGACCAAGGGTCTCCATTTTATACAAATATATTTTATACAAGTATTGATAATAAGTAGATACAATACTGATAATAATACATCATACATGTAGGTGTGTGTGTGTGTGTGTTAGTGTGTGTGTGAGAGTGTGTTTGTTATACAGAAAGAGAGAAAGAGAGTGTAAGTGTGAGAGACAGTGTGTGTTCATGATGGTCTCTAAGTACTCAGGTGAAATGAGTGTTCAGGTGTGTTTGTGGTCTCGCAGCTTGTAATCAACTCATTTCAGCCTGCTGCATCTGGCAACCGCACATGTTCATTTGTTCATTTGCTCCAGCTGTGCTCTCGTCCTTCTGCCTGCAGTTGCCAGATTCATGGCTCTGCTCGAGTCAGGTGGGGGCTTCGGGGTCTTAGCTTGATTACATGAGGCTTAGAGCTGACGACGCATACAAATAAATAAACATACAACACACGTGTATCAGCCAGTAATATCTGCAGCTGTGTGTGTGTGTGTGTGTGTGTGTGTGTGTGTGTGCGTCTGAAAGAGACACTTCATATTTTTAAGTGCTTGGCAACTAAAATACATGTTCAAATCTTTATATTCTAAATGCAATATTACAGCAGTATAGCTTACGGCCACCAGATGGCACTGTCTCATTACATATAATTATGTTGGACGTTTTGTGTGTGTGTTTGACTCATTGTCTGTATCACATTGTGTGTGTGTGTGTGTTTGTTTAATTTTGCATATCATTAAGTGGGTATCTTTCCTGGCAGCAGTAGCCAGGCTGGGCAGCTGGGTCGCCTCACCTTGATGACATGCGTATGTGTAGGGTGGCTTGACCCCTGACCCTGTGACCTCAGTCTCCTGGCAACACCAGAGCTGGGCACAGTGCAGAATACGAGGAACCATCTGTGCAGTAGGCAGCTGTTCAAAGAACCCACACACTACAATACACTATTCTGTCTACAGTGGAACTATGACTGCACACACACACAAACACACACACACACACACGTTTGTCCAACTATCCCTGAGGACCTTCCATTGCATAATTATTAATGCTGCTAATTAATACTATGCCTCCACTTAAATCTAACTCCATCCTTATCCTTAGTAACTAACAGGGAACTTTTTGGCTCTTTTAGTTTTTTGAATAAAAGCTGCAGTTTTTGGTATTAAAACAAACAAACAAACAAAAAAAAAAGCCAAATGTCCTCACATTGTCACACACCTGAAATGTCTTCATTCCTTGTTATTATTATTATTATTATTATTATTATTATTATTGAAAATAGGTCTTTATCACAGTGGAAACAATAATTCATATTACACCTAAAACATTATCTGCTGAAACAATATAGCTCTTAGCAATACCAAATGAAGCCTGGCTCATATTTAATTGTTAAAAAGGTCACTACTACCCGCAAACATTAACGTTGATCAAGCGTTTTGTTCTATTCTGATGCTGATTCATGACACGATCACTAAAACCTCTCGAATCAGGCCATATTCAATTGTCTCTACTGCTAATGAAACACTAGTATTATTCACACGGAGAACAGCGAGGTAAACGGTCATGAATTTCAAGTGCTCTCACTACTCGATTATTTTATGGAGGTGCCACAGATGTGCTGATTATGAACAAACTGCGTGTAGATGCGGAAACGAAACTCCAGTGCAATACACACTGCCATTTCACATCTTAATCACAATTCCAGGCTGAGCTGAAGTCGTGTCATTACTGCATTCCACCAAGGCATTAGCTAGGCAGGTGTTTTTTCGTCCATATTTCAAGTGAATTATCAAAAGTTGACTTTTTTTTTTTTTTTTTTTGCAAAACTGTAACTTTTAACTCAATGACAGTTCTGTTAAATGTTCTGAGAGAAAAGAACTCCATTCATCATGGACTACATCTAAAACTGCGCAATAACATACAGTAGCAGCACCTGGATTAAAGTAGTTAGTGTAACATTGGATCGTCAGATTCTGACTAGTTTCATGTGCATAGGGTCAATTCTGTGTGTAATTTCTTTTACATTCAATCCAATTTTATCTGTATAGTGCTTTTAACAATGGACATTGTCACAAAGCAGCCTTACAGAAATAAATACATTCAGGATATAAATTGTAAATGTCCCTAACGAGCAAGCCAGAGGCGACAGTGGCGAGGAAAAACTCCCTGAGACGATATGAGGAAGAAATCTTGAGAGGAACCAGGCTCAGAAGGAAACCCATCTTCAACTGGGTGACACCGGATAGTGCGATTATAAATAATTCCCTTTTCCTAACTGTGTACTACATGGACAAATAATGCAATTGTGTAACTAGGAAATTGATTACAGTTTTCACATGAAGTCTGGTTTGTTAAACCTATCCACTGTCCACTGATGGAGACCTGAGTGCAAAACTGCTCGCGGCAACCGCAGAACCAAAGCCACCACAGCAATCACAGTCCCAAGCCATCACAGTACAACTGCCCATATGAACCGCAGTCCAAAGCCATCTCCACGGCCCCCAAGCGGCACCGTCCCCAGCGATCCCAAAGATCTTCAGGCTGTCCATGTGGGCCACCCCCAGCAGCAGTGAACGATCTCCAACCGATAAGAACTCCAAGCAGAAGTAGGGCATCAGGCAGGTCTGGAGAGCAGAAGGGGTCAGGATCACTGGTGTCTCAGGAGTAGCATATGTAGCTCAACAATATGTAACTGGTACTCAGAGACCACTACTGTACCTTTGATAGTATGTTTACATCATTTGTAACCTGTGGGAACAAAAATGTATCTGTATGTACACTGTCATTTATATTAACTGGTTTATATTCTGTTTTTTGGATGCTAAGTTTTTCACTTTTATCAAATTTCTGCCATTTCAATTGCGGTCTCACAAATCCAATATGTGCATAAAAACAACAAACTAAACTGGAAATGCACAGAAATTTCTAACTTTAGTTTTAGAAATTACCTGTCCAAGACTGTTCTCACCTGTTTTATTGCGACTAATTTACATCAATTTATTTGGCAAACACACAACTTGCAAATGAGGCAGAATTATAATCCAAGTAAACACTTAGCTGCCAGGTTATTAGTAATACCAGTCGATTTAGTAATAAATTGGCAACTCATCTTAAAAAAAAAAAAAAAAAAAAAAAAAAAAAAAAAAAAAAAAAAAAAAAAAAAAAAAAAAAAAAAAAAAAAAAAAAAAAAAAAAAAAGGGTCTGTCTAAAGCTAATTCAAGTCGATTTTATTTTTGTCTTTTGCTGGAGTTACAGATTCAGACAGGCCGAAATGTCTCATTTACCTTCCACATAAAAAATAAAACATTTGCCTTTAAAATTTGCCATAAAATCTTTAACTTTAAGTTTGGTAAATTAGCTAATTTTGTAATTTAGCTAGATATATTAGCTAAATAGGTTTGTTAATTACCTCATCAAATTAGCTAGATAGTTAAGATTTGTAAATTAGTTTGTAAAATCAGCTAGCTAGTTACACTTTGAAAATTAGCTCATTACATTAGCTAGCTATTGAAGTTTTGTAAATTCATTTGTTAAATTTGCTAGCTAGTTAGGTTTTGGAAATTCTCTTGTTAAATTTGCTAGCTAGTTAAGTTTAAGTTTTGTTGCTAATGTACCTTAGAATTCATTCCAAATGGGTTAGTAAACATTAGCTAACCAGGAAGCCAAATTTTAGGCTTGTCTGAATTAGCAAAACATTTTCTTTTTGACTGATTGCTTAGCAAACTAGCTAGTCATGCAGGGACGGGCATGATAAAATTGCGGTCAGTTATTTTCATCAATTAGAAGTATTTACAGTTTACTCTTGAATACTTGAGTATGTTTAAATGCAGATTCTGACTTTCACTCAAGTAGATTGTTGCCTCCATACTTCTACTTTTAATTAAAGATTCTGACACTCAAGTACTTTTAGTTACATACAGTTTCATTGTACTTTTTCCAGCCCTGGGTGTCTCTTTAATTTTCCACTGGCTCTGTGATGCTAATGTAGCAAACAGCAAGGCTCTATGATGCTAATGCAGCAAGGTATTCTCCCACATGTTTGAAGGCAGTAATGTGGTAGAAAACTGGAAATGATGTGGATGACAACATAATTCTGCTTTGAACTTAAAATATGGAAATATGGAGTATCTGTCCTGAATATTGAAGACCACTGATGAATGTGTACAGAGAACTGACGCACTAAATGAGATGCTACATGCCACGAACAACACATGTTCTCTATAATCGTGGCCTTTTCGACTCCAGCTGCTAATTCATCTGTGATAGACGCATAAAAGCAAATTTCAACATTTGAATCTTAATTACACCCTGAGAGCAGGAGGGAAATACAAAATGAAGAAAATGAAAACAAACTCAAGAGGCGGCCTTAGGACGCGTGTGTCTCTACTGCGGCTCTCGCAAAACCTACATCACCTGTTACCATGGCAACCTTGGACCTGTCGGTCCGCCTCCCTTCAGGCTGTCAGGGTGTTTGGGGAGGAAAACACCAATTTAGACAGAGAGAAAATGTCTGTCTGTCTTAATCTGTCTGTTTGTCTGCCTGGGCCAGATACGCTGTAGGAGAAATGTGATATATATGCACACTGCTCCGTGTATACCACACCTTCACATGCACACATGGAAACATCAGAACATGTAGCAACTCATCCCTGAGTGACTTATTTTCTCAATAAGAGCATGCCTGTAAGTTTTTTAGTTCTTTATTACCACAGCAATTTGGCAGTGATTGTAAATTTAATGTACTAATGAATGACATGGCATGATTTCTATCTGTTTATAGTTTCATTTATTAGAACAAGTTCCTTATAACAGTTCTAATCTAAACAGTTGCTCCTTAACCATCCTTTTTGTCTTTGCCAATTTTTTCTTTACCTTGATGGAAATAAAAAAAAAAAAAAAAGGAACGCAGCTTGTCATGTTACGGAGAAACTCTAAAGCACAAAGCTCCTCTGTCCAGAAGACTTTCACATGGTGGAAAACTGACTGTTACCAAGTGCTAACACTGGAGGCTCCTTCCATAAATGTTTAATAAACAATAAATATTAAATAAACATTAAATCTCCTTACAGAGACCTTTACTATATCAACGAGTATACGTTGTTAAACGGTTATCCATTTATTATTAGCCTTAGATTATGAAGATTGGCACCCATACAATTCCCTGTGAATGTGTTGTTACTGTAGAAATGATCAATATTAGAACAAATGCATTAATATAAACCTATTATTTAAATTATAGCCAGTTAAGGAAAATTAATCAACACCTTCAGCAGTCTGTAATTAAGTAGTGTGTATATAGAAAATGAAATACACACACTTGGCAGTCGGTGTTAATTACAAACCCTGAGTACAGCACTGAACAACAACAAGACAAACAATGAACTACACTACACTGATATGGTATGAGAAGTGCCATTTCAGTAACACTTCGAAACATTATGTAAAATGAAAATGTCTGGTAGATTAATCCTAGTATAAAACTAATAGAATCATATATATTGATTTTGTGTTTAAGCAGACAGAATTTCTGGGGTGCACCTGTAGGGAAAATATAATAAATCTTCCTGAATTTGCGCTGTTTATATCCTAAATGCCACTTATTTCAAATCTAATGATGCCCTTGTTTTCTGTGTATTTATTGCGTTTTGTGTATTTTTCTATTATCAAGCATTGTTATTTTTTGCTGCACTGCCCCACTTTTTTTTCCCTACATATATTCCTGAGTAGGCCTCGTCTATTATGTCGTCCTGGAGGAACAATATTTCATCACTCCCTGTACATGTATATGTATGAGATGACAATAATATCCACCTGACTTGTTTTGACGTGAAAGCATAAAGCTCCCATAGACTCCTCTCACTACACAATACATTAGCTGTCAGGAATCCATCGTCAGAATGCATGTTTCAGATAAATATAAAAATATAGAAATGGAAGGGGCCTGAAATGAAACCAGGGAGCTTTTTTTTGCTGTTATTGAGATATCGATTGATCTGAGGTTTCACTCTTTTAGCTTCCTTGAGGCAGCTTCCTAATTCCTTTTCCTGAGACCAATACTACTGTTTATATTACATTATAAAGAGCTGGATTTATCACCATCAATCCATTTGCTCTTTTTTTCCACAGAGTATTAAAAGTGCACTATACAGAATTAAACTTTTCTCTTTATAGTCCTCACAGGTACACAGCTAGGAATGGTCATAGCCTGTCATCGGTATTTGTATGCAGGTAACCATTTAAATAATTAGTTCAGTGTTCATTCAGTGGCACAATGTCATCTTTTCCGACCAATCAGAATTCACACTATGAGCATGACCGATCTGGACTTCTTTCTGAACAGATTCTGATCTAGCCAGTGGATAGAGTTGGTTCTTTGTGAATGCTGAATACCAAAGGCTATACCAAATAACCAGTGAGCTCATTTCCTCCTTATCCTTTATGTACTTGAAGGCAGAAGCTGTTAAAGAAGCACCATGGAACCTTTTCCTTCTGTCCATTTTTCTGTGGCAGTGGAGGTGTTCAAGCACTGAGAGTGAATGGGAGGCGGAGTCGGTAAGACAGTGCCTACACCTGTGTTGTAATTAACTGTTACCTATTTCTACACAGTGAGTGAGATAGTCCTTGCTGCAGAACCTAAAGTCCATGGTGTGGAGCTCGTTATAACACCTTTTATAAGCCTAGCCCTAACCCACACAACAAGAAACATCACATTAAACACACTGAGTTGTCTCTATCCCCTGGACTTCTGGCTCGACTCCACCTGGGTAGGAGGAGCTGGATCAGGTCTGACTCCACCCCCTGGACTTTTGGTTCTGCAGTGAGGGGTACTTGCAGTGAGTGGTTGGTAAACCCATGAGAGAGTTCTGACTGTGAACTTGACCATGAACAGACGGACAACAATGGAAACATTGTGTGTGACTTTTGTGGTGTTTTTTTTTCAGCCATAATTTTTAATTTGCTGAACAAAGCTCTGAAAAGCGATAAATAAATAAACATAAACATATAAAAAGGTCGGTTTTGCTCACTCAAAAGCCTGCCTCCTGTGTCCTCACTCTCCAGGGTGTCACACTGACCAATGGTTAATGCTCTCAACCACAGTTAAGATGTCAGCAGGGGTGGATACAGGCCATCTGAGGGGCAGGAGGGTGAAAAAATACAAAAGGGCAAGAGCACATAGAGGGCATTTGATCTCATTTTCTCTCATGTAGGAGAGCCTATAGGGCACTCCATATCGTTTTCTTCGCTAGAAGAGCACCCATTGGGGCACCTCATCATGTTTCATCCCATGTAGCAGAACCCTATAGGGCACTGCATCACATCACTTCCCCACTGGAAGGCACCACAGAGGGCATTTCATTGTGTTTTCTTGTACATAGTAGCACTCTAGAGGGCATTTTGTCACATTTTGTGCACTTAGCAACACTCTAGAGGGCATTTCATCACATTTTTTTTTTTCATTTGAAGAGCAGCCATTAGTGCACTTCATTATAGTTTCTCCACTGTAAGGACACCCTAGAGGGCACTTTTTGGCGGCTTGACAGTGACTTAGTAGTATTGCAAGACTCCTAACTCTCTAGATAGCTGAAGGAAATGGTGAAAATGTGCGAATACTTCTTAAAAAACAGAATGCTGTGATCTTCACAAACTTACAGTATTTCAATCTTCTGGGGCTTATAACAGTCAGTGCATGGAAGCACAAATAGCCAATCAGATTGCAGCTTTGGAGATCCTGAAGAGTGTGGCGAGAAAAGCGTACAAAAGGTATCAGACGTTCTGTAGTCTCTGGGTAGAGCGTTTAAAGATGAGATTAGTAATATAGTGAAAAAATTTACAGCCTTGTGATGTATAAATGCCAAATCATAAAGACCTACATTTCAAGGGCAACTTTGTTTGAAAAAAAAAAAAAAGGATTGTTCCTATTACAGGGTTGGAGCGGAGCACAACAACGTATTACAGAAGGGGCGTGGCCCATGAATCCCCCATGAAGCCCACCCTGGAGGTCCAATCAGTGTTATAATACCTTGAGATGGATATTTCTCAGATGACGACCTGATAATTCCATGTTAAACAAATAAATAAATAACTGCCAAGCCATAAGTGGCTATAGGGAAATGCACTTGTTGCCCGCTGGGAACATGCGAGAATCATTTAGAAATCACTCATCCACTTCTTGCTAAGCCTGCTGAGAAGCTAGAGAGCTGGAAAGGATGCAGCTCTGTACCTGTTCGACGCTAGCTGTCATTTTCCGACAGAGAGGGAATGACGAAGACAAACAGAGAGCTCGGAGATGGCCAGAAGTCTTGAGAACAATCCTGTGTGTGTATAGGCATGCTTGCGAATCTGTAACAGAACAAACATGTGGCAATATGACCCAGGAGGTGATGGGTTGAATATTTCATCATCTCTCCACTGTGGTTATTTTATTCTGTCCATTCCCTTCTGCTATCAGGCTATCCATATTAATTCTCCACACCTAGGTATCCCTCATTAAAGCTCTGGCCATATGGCTTACAGTAAAAGGTGTGTGTGTATGTATGTGTGTGTGTGTGAGTTTTGAGGGGCCAGATTGTTTGGAAATCTTGAGTCCTGCACTTTTGACCCAGTCGTCACACAGGCAATATGGCCAGTGTGGGAACGGCATTTGTCTCACCCTTAGGCAGCTGTTGAATACATGCTGCAGATGTTGTGCACACACACACACACAAACTCAAAGAACTAAATGAGAGGCCATTGTGTCTGTACTAAAAGCACTAAATGACTCTCCAGTGATTTGGCAACAGCGTCGCCTCATACAGTTTGGAGCAAAGCCAGTAAGAATCTTAGCTCAGTAAAACCACCCACTATTAAAAACCTATCGGACAAAGATGGCGATTGATATCGATTCAGTGCAGTGAAATGTCTCAGGTACCTGTTGATTGGTTTTGGAGAGATTACATGCATTGTTCTCATTTTCACCCACACAACTACAGAGATGGAGGGCTGAGGAGGAAAATGACAGAACAATTCCCAGTCTTTTCATGACTTTTCATGAATCTGACGTCTCTTGATATGGCAAATGCTTTGAAGTGACCATCTTTTCACCTTAACAGATGTGTATGTTGGTCATTTTGATAGCTTTAGTGCTCGACAGAGAAAATTCTAAAGTGGGGTGAATTTCCAGGTAGGGGTTTGATGCCACAAACACTTAAGTGTAAATTAGGGATATAACTTAAAAAAAAAAAAGAAAAAGAAAAAAAGAAATCTTAGCAAATACAAATATCTTGAATACAGGCAAATTCAACTAACATTTCTCTTTATTAGATTTTTTAAAACAAATATAAGATTATTAAATTTATTTCTAGATATTTGTAGTCATTTCAAGCTTGAAATTGCCTTATTCTGTTGGCAGATAATTTTACCGATTTGAAACATAAAATTATCGACCGGGGGGCACGGTGGCTTAGTGGTTAGCATGTTTGCCTTGCACCTCCAGGGTTGGGGTTTTGAATCCTGCCTCCTCCCTGTATTAACAGAGTTTGCATGTTCTCCCCGTGCTTTGGGGGTTTCCTCTGGGTACTCTGGTTTCCTCCCTCAGTCCAAAGACATGCCTTGTAGGTTGACTGGCCTTTCCAAAATGTCTGTAGTGTGTGTTGGGATTGTGCCCTGTGATGGGTTGGCACCCTGTCCATGGTGTCCCCCGCCTTGTGCCCCGAGTCCCCTGGGATAGGCTCCAGGCTCCCCGTGACCCTGTGTAGGATAGGTAATGTTGCTGCTTTACAACACTAGTGACCTGCGTTTGATCCTGAGCTCCAGTCAGAGTGCAGGGCTTTGAAAATACATTTTACATTGTCTTACTGTAACTCAATTCATTTACATGGAGCTGATGAATTAAGAAAATTCAATGAGCTTTTTTTTTTCCAGTGCTGGTAGGTTGAGGCTGTTGAGCAAATTAAATACGTCAGCCAGATACACTAGCTTAGCTACCCAGGGTGGCTTGGGAAACAGTGCTGCTCTGTCAATTTGTCCTTTACATAGAAACTCTGAGATTTTTTTTTTTAATGTCTTCTGTAAAATGGCCTTGGGTGAAATGTTTGGGGCAGGGATGGTAAGATTCTGGCATTTGTTCAATAAATTATCTGCTCAGAGGAAAAAATTCCAAACCATGAAAGCAAAATATAACAGAGGTAGCAATATTTCCTTTCATTTGTCAGTTGTTCGTATTTTTTTTTAGCACACAAAGAACTGTTGCCCACCATGTAAATAAATAAATAAAAAAAAAGTTAAATTCTGTTAAAGCGATAAATAATACAGTATTTCTTTGCTATGTTATGCTACTCAGTTAATAGAGTACTATCCATTCAGGCAGTGTGGTGAATGGTGCACACACACACACACACACACATGGTTTGATTGAGCCGCTCCTGGCTGGCTCACTTGGGTTTGAGCTTAATATTCAGCATCTCAAACCATCGGTTGCCCTTTAGCACAGCTGACCCAGCCAAGCACTATGTGTGTGTGTGTGTGTGTGTGTGTGTGTGTGTGTGTGTGTGTGTGTATATGTGTGTGCATGTATGCTCCTGGGGAACACAGAATAAGACCAAGAATGCCCTTTAGCTTAAACATCTTAGATTCGCAATCAATCCCTATGTTGTCAATAAGCTTTGACACACACACACACACACACACACATATATACACACACAGAGAACTCTACATAAGCTAAAGGCTGCATTAACATTTTACACATATAAAACTCGTCATAGAGGGTTTACTTTACACACACACACACACACACA